>BJCO01426964.1:0-21271 GCA_018326465.1 Flaveria floridana | reverse complement strand
ATTGTAAGTTCACTTAAACTTAACCCAAACCTAACTACTAAAGCTAACTAAAACCCTAAAATGTAAATTAAGCTAAGTAAGGGGACTAAGAGGGCAAATTGTCAATCATAGCAATTCAAAACCTTAAAAAACAACCTAAACCCCACCTACGATCGTTGCTGCCATAACCCTAAACTGCAGGTACAGTTACTCCTTATTTCTTCACTCGTTTTTATCTTTGTTTCGATCTCGGTTAAGGTTAGTTATCGGTTGATGTTTTGTATATGTCGTTATGTGGCCGGGTGTATGTGTTCTTCTTATGCTGGTGTTTGAGTTCATATTTGTAATGTATGTTTTCATATGCAAATTGCCTGTATCTAAGAATTACTACGCAAATGTATGTACACTTGCGATGTAGTGTCGATGTGTGTTCTATGTTATACGTGAGCGTCGTGTATGTGTTTTTGCGTGTGTATATGTAAGCGTACGATCGACTTCTGCTTATAGGGATGCATTGTGTGCGTGCGTGTAGATGTATTGCATGTAGTATATTTGTGTGGTGCTACGTAAATTGGGGGCGGGTAGTTGTGTTTCGGTTGAGCGAGTTAGATGAAAGGTGCTCATGTGTGGGTGTTTGGGTGTGTCACTTATGTGTGTGTGTAGAGTCTATTCTGCGTAGGTGTGTTTCTATGTGTGTATGAGTCTAATGTGTATGTGTGTGTGTTGTTGCATGGAGTGGATGTATGTTTTGTATCTGATGCATAATAAGTGTTGTGCTCATGAGTTTTGGCATGCATATGCATGCATGGTGACATATGTGTATTTGTGGTTTCCGATGGGTGCATGTTTATTGGTGTGTATGCGCTATTGTGTGTGTTTCTTCGATAGTGGGCTACCACTTGTAGGTAGATATATGATTTTGTATGCATGCTATACATGGATGTATATAGTTAGGCTTTGGTACAGGTTCATGGCATTATGTATGTGCTTTGCACTGTGGATATGTGTGCGCCTTACATTCTGGACATGAGCATTTTTGGTGGTTCCATGATGTGATCCTTCTTAAAATTATCAAAGTTTATGTATGGCATAGGTGCATATAATATTATTGCTTTTATTTTATATGTACATTACATTTAATGTTAGGTAATATATATGGGTTATATATATAATAGGCGTTCGTATGTGTTAAGTATTAGAGGATTTTCATATATGAGGATGTGTTGTATATTTATATATGGACACATTATGAGTGTGATACAGGAATGTAAGATTTATCAAAAAAATATATTATGTCATGTTACACAAATACACGTGGATTAAGAAATAAAAGGTGAATTGGCATGCTTGTTTAGGAATGGGGAAATATCGATAACCGACACCGAAACCGAGTCGTGAGACGTGAAACTGTACAATCCTTATGTTTATAATTAATAATTAATATTAATTATATATTATATCAAATTCAGGTTATTTGGAAACCTAATTACCTTCTCTTTGTGATGTGCTATTCATGGTGAGTTCTTAGCCCCGCCTTACTTATTTTCTTTAAGGGAAAGTAACATGTGTTCTAAACGTAGTTTTATTTGATCTATATCACTGTAATGTCACTTGCTTACTAGTTTTATACCAAATTAAGTCCTCATTCTTGAACAGTTAATTTATGTACTTTAAGGTGGTGATTCTAAGTAGATCTACTGGGTTTGACAAACCCCACCCGAGCTAGTCGCGCTAGCATGACTGCACGTCAAATGGATGTTTAATTGACCTACTTTTTGTTGCTATGTCCTGATGACCATAGCCGAGGCCTTCATTTACATTGTCAGCTTTATTTGCAAACTTTTACACTTAGTAACTTGTTAAGTAAACTAGCTATCTACTGGTATTACATTTTTTACTGGATCTGCTTTCTTTTATGTACTGTTTATCAAATCCTGTGAACTCACCAGCCTTACGTTAACACTTTAGTATGTTTCTTTCGGGTTTTTAAGGTGCGCACGATTCGGATCATTTCATGTTGCATTCATCATTGTTGGGTCAAATGAAACATTTATATTTTCTAAAAACTATGTTTTATTAGGTTTGTGCGTGTTTGCGCCATTTGATTTACAAATATTTATGCTTCCGCAATTACTTTTGTGCTTACATACTTAACTCTATTTTTAGGAAACTCTAATGTTAATGAGCAATTATGTTTTGTAACTGGTGTGTCATTTGATGTAACTAGTGGCTGGGTTCCTAGTATGTCACGCACCAAACGCTAATGCCCCGTTTGTGGAAATTGAAGGTGTGACATAATTGATACAAGGCTTGTCTCATTGCTCAATGGTATAGTCAACTTCCCAACTTGGATTACTCCCACACTTTTAGTCCCGTTGTTAAGGCATTAATTTTTAGAATCTTCCTTTCACTGGCCATGTAAAAAAACTAGACCCTTCACCAACTTGGCTTCAATAATGCCTTTTTTCATGGCCATCTCATCGAGCAAATCTTCATTGAACAACCACTACGTTTTGATAACCCAACCTTTCCCACTCACATGTGCAAGTTTAACAAAGCTCTCTATGACTTTAACCAAGAACCATATGCTTGGTTTAAACACTTAAGCTCTTTCTTAACTTACAACGACTTCATATGTGGTCTCGTGGACATTTCCTTGTTTGTGAGCTAACGAGATGCATGTATTTTATATCTCCTTGTCTATGTAGATTACTTTATCTTAACTTGATAATAAGACGATTTCATGATCACATTCATTGGTCAGCTATAAAATGAGTTTGCAATCAAGGGCCTTCGTTGCCTAATTTACTTTGTTGGTCTTGAAGTGACATATTATTTTGATGGTCTATTTCTAAGGCAGTCAAAATACTCCTTGAACATCTTTGATTGTGAAGGTCTTCGTGACTGTAAACCTGTCCATACACTCTTTCCATCAAATGGATCCTTCATAACCCATAGCGAGTCTTTCAAAGATCCCAACCATTATCGATTGTTGGTTGATGCCCTTTAATACCTAACCATTACTAGACCGGATATCTCCTATATAGTGAATCAAGTTAGCCAGTTTTTACAATCACCAACTATAGTCCATTTTTGACATGTCACAAGGATACTTTGATACATCAAGGGTACCAACTATTTTGGTCTCACATTTGTAGACCAGTAAAAGTTAACATCTTAGGTTATTCCGAAGCCAATTGGGAGCATTGCATTGATACTTTTCACTCCACCAATATGTACTCTATGTTATTGGGAGGTAATCTTGTTTCGTAGAGTGCCAAGAAGCAACCTACTATTGCTTGCTGAAGCTGTGAGTCAGAGTAATGAGCTATGGCAAACGCGATTGGCAAAATCATTTAGATGACTCATCTCCTTCGAGAACCCCACGCCTTACCCCCGGACCATCCAACTATTTTATGTTAAAACAAGAGTTCCATATTATTAACTTAGAAACCCTTGTCCAATAAGAACTCCAAGCATATTGATCTAGATTACCAATTTGCTCGTGAACTTGTCACCTCCAGGAAGTACACACCATGTTTCTTTCAACCAAGCTCCATCTGATGGATATTTTAACAAAAAATCCTTGCTCACAATCAGTTCAAGTCCTTTGGAGACCAACTCACTGTTCTTCCTCCACCGTTTCGCTTGAGGGGGGGATGTTAGTAATTAGTTTTATTATAATTACTCTTCACATGTCATTTATTATTCTTTGCATTTATGTGTATTTTCTATTCTATATATTGTTACATCCTCTTCATTTTGAGGCATGAAAACCATCAGCTTAATTACTCTCAATAGAACTATAAGCTCTTCTATTGTCCTCCATTATATGACCATATAAGAAAGTAGGTTAGTGCTCCCTGGTGTACTAGTAAGGATGTCTTTGAGGACCATTACCAACTCATATTCAACCGATTTTGAGTAATTACATAGAATAACTCTTGTACTTTGTGTCATTTTTTATTATTATTAATCAATATGTTGGGTCAGTGTATTTAAGTGTAGGATATTATCACTATATCCTAATGAAGAGTAATCGGTCTATACAAAATTGAGTAAAGCAGCCTATACATTCAATGATTATTTAATGGATGCATGCATATCCTCTTGGAAAATGGTAATACAAATAAGGGTTAGAGTGTTTGCGGTGACTTCAGTCATTTCATACCACCAAGTTATAATACATGGTTTTTGACGAGAAAAGTTTGGGAAATGCGTCACACTTCAGTTTTGATTTAATGCATCTATTTTTATGCTAATTTATAAATAGCTTTGGTGAAAGTTATGAGACACGCTCTAATGAAAGCGAAGTCGATGACTACAAGCAAAAATAGAAACAGTAAGTATGGGGAAGTTCTCTTGACACACTAGGGGATTGATCCCTATTTCACACCACAAAGACACTTGGTAATAGTTTTAAAGTTCTCTCACATTTGTACTTTTTTTATAACTAACAACTTAACCTATCGATATTAGCCAAACACTTTGGACATGACATTTCACCAATTAAGCTCTATGTAGTTACATACACAAAGACACTAATGTGGGAGGGTTCATTGTCTCAACCTTTTCTTTCTTAACTAAGGGTGGAAGATGTAGGTACTTTTTTAAATTATTACCAATAACATTATGCATATTATAATTCTTGTTGCTTGGTGTATGTTAGTGTATTCTCCCTCATACGCAAAGATGAAGATACTTAACTAAGGCATTTATATATTTAATTGTACTTTTAGATTACGATTATGTTGTCAACTGCTATAGACTACCACTTTTATTTTTGTTTTTGGTAACACTGGATGGCTCAAAAATTGGTTAATATGGATCCCTTCATGGTACCATTTAAATACCTAGACGTATGGGCGGAGAGTTTTGCAAGTTGAAAGTAGGGGAAAATCTTCAGTAATAGAAATACATCGCTCCAATTTACACCACGATAAGCTAGCTTCATACTTCTAGTAGATGGATATCTTATATTTCTAGTCATCCACTAAAGCTAAGGAATTAATTAATATAACTTAACTGTTATATCATAAATATATACATTATAAACATGTAAGGATTCCTATAAGTCTGATGCAACCAAAACATCCAAAGTCTCGTTGCATGCATGCTCTAAAGAAATGAAGTAGAAATGCTTCGAAAGTTTTACACCTTGCACTAGAAAAAACATTTCAAGTGTAAAATCTTCCGAAGCCAAGACCAACATCTTCCAAGCCAAAAAGTGAAGTCTTCCAAAGCTTCAAAGACAAAGTCTTCCAAAGCCAAAGATTGAAGACAGATTTTTCCGAAGACTTTTATGAACATGCTTTTATCTGATGTAATTTACCATAAAGCTAGACCACCTTTCCGCTGCATAGTTCTGGTTTGGTCACCAACTTATATGAGTTGGTGAAAAGGTCCGTGCTTTTGGTAACTGTACATTAAGGTCTTGGGTCTGAGCTTTCTACTTTATGTACTTTTATCCTTTTTATAATATATTAGGATGTGAGCTATGGTATGTCATAGTCACTAGTCAAAAGGCAATATGCCTTTTGACTCTATATTAGATTTTATTGTTCACTAGTCTATGTATCCAGCTGGCCTTTAAAGTATGACCGGCTGTAGGATGTAGTATAAAGTATCTCAAGTACTTGTAACTTGAAAATCAATGATTTGTAACACTTTGTAAAAGAACTTGAGAAGCAATATACAACATTCTTGAAAACCATATACTTGTGTTGTTAGCTCTCTAGTTCTGTCTCACTTTTACTTGTGTTCTTAGCATCTTTCACATAAGTTACCAGTTCCCTATTTAATCTGTTAAGTGTTCTAAATAACTCACCTCAATTGTGTTGTTGTGTTATAAGTGCATGCCCTTCTACGGTCCTGCATTTGGTATCAGAGCATTCCAGGCTCTTGATATAAGATTTCACCATCTTAAGATCCCTCACACACACAAAATACTTAACAACTCAAATGGCAGCTATTACTAAAGCTGATATGCAAACTGGAACTATGACAAAGTCTCCACTGATCACTACTGAAGACTTTGATACTTGGTGTCAAAGAATGGAAGGCTTTATTAAGTCTCAAGACTCCAGGATGTGGGACTCTGTTGTTCAAGGACCTTGCATACCAAGCACCACTTCTGCTACTTGTGGTGGTATGATTCCAAAAGAGGTGGCTGGCTATTCTGAATAACACAGAAAAAGAATAGATATTGATCAAAAAGCCATGATAGCCCTTCAAGCTGCTCTCCAAAACTCCATCTATAGAGGCTTCAAGAAGGGCAAAACTGCCAAGGAACTATGGGAAGCACTGAAGCCTATGTACGAGGGGTCCAAAGAAGCAAAGGAGAATAAGAAGGATCTCCTGAAGCAGCAGTTTGAAAACTTCATCTTCAAAGTAGGTGGGACCATGACTCAACAATACTTCAGGTATGTTGAGATTGTGGATACTCTAATGGATGTTGGAGTAACTCTTGAGAATAGGGACATTGTAAGGAAGTCTATGTCCTCTCTTCCTAGACAATGGACATAATATTGTGTTGTATTCAAGTGGACTGAGAACCTTTAAGACTCTTACTCTTACATAGTTGTATGGTATTCTCAGTGGATACCAGATGGAGATGAATATGCAAAACTCATCTGGTAACTCCAGCAAACAACTGAGTCCGGCTCTTTATGTGGTTGAAATGGAAGGCATTGAACCACAACATCATCTCATATGCTACCTTGACAACTCACAAAACCTTTCATCACCTTCCCAGAGACTCCAAGAGAAAGCTACACTCAAGGAAGTCCTTTCCAACAAACAAACCGTAGAAACAACCCTGATTTCTCGATGTAACTTCTCTGTTGAACTCTGAGAAAGATGATAGTTTCTCAGAGGTTTGCCATTTTATAGCTTTATCCAACGACTTCACCTCCCTAATCATTGATCCTACTCTGTATGAGGATCATTTGCTTGAATTTTAGAAGACCTACCAAGAGGCCATCATGGATGGGGAGAAGGCACTGTCTGCCACTGTGCAAGGAAGGACAATCTTCATCACTCCGGCCATCATTAACACTCATATTCAGCTAGATGATGAAGAAGGTGAGTTGTCTTTCTCAAAAGAAGTTGTTAATCATTCCTTTGAGCAGATGGGCTATGAGGGGGATTTCTCTGTAAAGACCTTCAAGAAAGAAAAGGTCTTATCCCAATGGAAATACCTGCTCCACGTGGTTATCCACAGCTTGTCAAACAAGCATGGAAGGTGGGACCAGATTCCTGAGGATCTCTCCTTTATAGTGCATGGAATGGTCCAAGGGGTCAAGTTCAGGTACTCTCAGTTTGTTTACACAAATTTGCTTGCTAACTTGGACTCCTTAGAATAATACATGTTTTCTAGATATGTTCAATACATTCTCAACTGTCAACTGGGTTCATAATTGAGGGAACACAGGTAATATTTTTAATTTGGGACAGATGAAGCCCAGCATCTTCAAAATGATGAAGAAGCCAACTGTAGGTTTCTCAGGGGTAGAAATAACCCTTGTCCCCAAAATGTTAGAGCTTATTGCTCAAGGTGACAACCTAGCAACACAAGCTAGGGTTGAACCAACACCTTTTACCTCCTAACCACCAAAAAGAACCTCAGAAATCACACTCACCTACCAAAGAAAATCCAAACAAACCCCTGCTCAAGCTGTTGAATTCGTGCAGGGCCCTATACACTCACCCATACAGGGGGAAGTGGATACTGGAGCTGCCACTTCCCCTGAGGAGCAAACCACTCCCTTCTCTTCAAAAATTAGTGCTGAGTTTCCCCATTCTCAACCTGTTGAGCTCACAAGACAAACTACCTTAAGCCTTCACTCTGAGTCTCAACACTTAAATGAATAACCTTCAAGGGACAGTTACCATCCCTAACCTTTAGACTTAAACCACCCCATTCCTAACCTTGAATTTTATACTGATTAAGACTTAGGTTTCAGTGATTACCATAAGTCTCTCTACTCTTCCCCTACTCAAAGAGAGATGAGTGCTCCTGATTCTCCTATGTCTAGCCCACATCAATCACCCATTACTGAGGTGGATTTCTCTGAACCTGTTCAGGAGATCCATATGGAAAAGGCTCTCACTTCTACAAGTGACTACATAATTAAGACGTCAACCATGGCAACTCAGCCCATTAACACTTCAACTGAAGCTGTCAATGAGCAGGGCAAATCCAGCAGCCAAGAACTCCATGCTGGTGGTGGAAGAGAAGACTTTGGTCCAATTCTCTCATCCCCCCATGATTCTTCTGATTAAGATGAGGGGAATATGAGGCTGAAGGTGCAACAATTGTCAAAAACATGCACCTATTTAGTCTCTAAGTTTAGTCACCTTGGATCTCAGGTGACACCCTGTAAAACAGGGTCAATGACCAGCAACTTGAGATATCCTATCTGAAGGAACAACTAGCTAAGAGTCCTTTAAGAAGAGCTCATCCACGAACACAAGAACCTGTGAATATGATTTACCTAACTCCTAGCTCATCTATGCAAGAGGGTGATGCTACCAAAAAGGGGGAGAAAGTCATTACAGTCACAGAACCTGGGAGTTCTTCTAGGAGTATGGACATTGAGGACTCACCATTCTCACTTGCAATTATGCATACTCGGTAACTTCCTCAAGTTCACATTGATGTGGACTCTATAGACTCCTTAATTCAGAGTCTCTTTGAGGAAGACATTCCAAAGGCTATGCCATCTCCACCCCAAGGAACTTTAAACTACATTACTGGGTGGAGATATGATGCTGATAGAGGAGCCCTCATTCTTCAAAGAGTTCAAGGGCAGGAAGAGGTATTCAACTTTCAGACCTTAAACTACTATGAAGGTCTTGACCTGATCAACATGCCACTTGTCAACCCAAGTCAATCTAGACAAGCTGACAGGCTGGCACAAAGGATTCAAGATAGAATTATTGAAGTATTCAGTCTAAAAAGGAGACAAAGGCAATTAGGTAATATCATTGGTCAACTGGATGTTGAGGCAGACCCTAAGATTAGCTTCAAAGGGAAAACCTTGACTGAAGGCTCAATGATAGAGCCTGAGAGCCCTGTCATACCAACAACTACTTCAGCAATTCATTCCCTTAGTGAAACACCTGTTGGTGAAGGTGTATCACAACCTCTCTTTGGCCAGAGCTTGGATGCTACACCAAGCAATAAAGGCCAAAGCTCTCTCCACCCTGTGTCACAAAGGTCTTTGGGTGACAAAAGGAAAAGGATTCTAACTCCTAAGGAGATTGAGGATAAGGAGAGAGAGAGGAAGAGGAAGCAAAAGGGAGAAAGTTCCTCTGGGTCTTCAGGATTCATGCAAGCTGTAATCAGGGCTGCCCCCAGACCAAACACTCAAGATGATAATGGTAGTAAGGATTACTTACCTGCAGACCTGGAACTCTGACACTGATAAGATCATATCTCTCCCTTTCGAGGAACTTAATGAACTAGCTGACAAGGAAATGTCAAGAGAGAGAAAGGATGCAGAGGATACAATGATACTTCTCCAAATCAAAGAGGAGAAGAGACAGAAAAGATTATATAAGCATGTTCCCACTCTGTCCACAGTTCAAGAAAGCCCTGTGCAAGAGACTGTGGCATATACACAAGAACCTCAGATAGACAAAGAAATAGATAGGCAAAATATGATCAACTATCTGAGTGCTACAGGTTTCTACCAGGCATCCGCACTTCTTCCCTTATCCTTTGAGTACATTGAGTTTGAATATCTCAAACAGCTTGAACTTTAAGTACTCAAAGAACAAAAAGCAACAAAGAGAAAGATGAGGGAAGATGCTGCAAAGTCTAGAGCTCTTATCAAAAAGAGAACGAAGAAGTCTGCTGACAGACAAAAGATGATGAGCTTCTTGAAGCTGTATGGATTCTCTAGAAGAAGACTTGGCCTTATGTCTCTATCCAAAATGGATGAGCAGAACAGGTCAATGAAGCAGAAGATCAAAAGTGGAGAGCTAATTGACTTACACTCCCCTCCAAGTCAAGCTCCTCCTGAAGTGGAGGTTAAGGTTGAACAACTTAAGACAAAACAACCTGGACCTCCTGCTGAGTCTCAGCAAGCTTCATCTGCTGATCCATAGCAGGGTCAAACTCCCTCTCCTTCTTAACCTGTGAGGGAGGAACACCCAACTAAGCAAGACAAGACTGATCAACAAGGTGCTGCTGACCAGTCTTCTCAGTTAAAGTCATTATAGAAGAAGAAGAGTATGGCTTCTAAACCAAAGTCAAAGGAGAAGAAGAAGTCTAAATCATCCACCTCTATACCTCAGGATGCGTTAGATCAACCTGAGGAAGAGCATGAAGAGGCAGCCTAATGAACTCCAATCCAAGTGGCTCCTCTTGTATCTGAGAGACCCATCTTATCCTGGACTTTCACAACTAATCTAGAAAGATAGAATATGATCAGAGATCAAGGTGGTGAAGATGTCTACACATGGCAAGACATATTCAACCTACCTCGGTATGATCGCTTTGAGATAAAAAAATACTATAAGAGTCTGAGTGATCCTGGCCATCTAATGAAGAAGGGCATGGCCATCATCATAATAAGGATTGTCAACAGCTGAGGATCTTCAAATGTTTTGGTAGCATCAGCCTAGGGGGAGTTGGTAAGGATTCCTATAAGTCTGATGCAGCCAAAACTCCAAAGTCTCGCTACATGCATGCTCTAAAGAAATGAAGTAGAAATGCTTCAGAAGTTTTACACCTTGCACTAGAAAAAACATTCTAAGTGTAAAATCTTCCGAAGCCAAGACCAACATCTTCCGAAGCCAAAAAGTGAAGTCTTCCGAAGCTTCAAAGACAAAGTCTTCCAAAGCCAAAGAGTGAAGACAGATTTCTTCCGAAGACTTTTATAAACATGCTTTTATCTGATGTACATTACCATAAAGTTGGACCACCTTTCCGTTACACAGTTCTGGTTTGGTCACCAACTTACATGAGTTGGTGAAAAGTTCCATGCTTTTGGTAACTGTATATTGAGGTCTTGGGTCTGAGCTTTCTACTTTATGTACTTTTATCGTTTTTATAATATATTAGGTTGTGAGCTATGACATGTCATAGTCACTAGTAAAAAGTCAAACTGTCTTTTGACTCTACATTAGATTTTGTTGTTGTCTAGTCTTATGTATCCAGCTGGTCTTCAAAGTATGGTCGGCTGTAAGATGTAGCATAAAGTATCTCAAGTACTTGTAACTTGAAAATCAATGCTTTGTAATACTTTGTAAAAGAACTTAAGAAGCAATATACAACATTTTTGAAAACCATATACTTGTGTTGTTAGCTCTCTAGTGTTGTCTCACTTTTACTTGTGTTCTTAACATCCTTCACATAAGTTACGAGTTCACTATTTGATCTGTTAAGTGTTCTAAATAACTCTCCTCAATTGTGTTGTAAGGGCATACACTTCTACGGTCCTGCAAAATATTTGCTTAGAGTTTGTATTCGTGAGACTAGAAGCGTAAGGCGAGTGTGAAGAAGCTACAAAAGAAAATGGAGGATGACCTAAACAGGATGTGAAGAAACAAAAAAGGAATAAGGAGGATCGAAAAGTCCTAAAGAACTACAAGATAACATGGAATTTATGCTCACAAAAGAGTCCGAATGAGTACTCCCCCTCTCCGTACTAATAATTAGTCTAAATTGGGTTTTGCATTGAAAATTATTATGTTTTTCTAGTCATTTTTATTATTCATGAACTTAAATAAACTGGAATAAATTTTTTAAAGATATATTATATTTACCAACGGAAAATTGACAACATGCCTATTGTTGATGTGTAAATGAAATTATCGTTATTCCGTAAGTAAAGTTATTGTCAGTATGCCGTTGGAAAGCAACCATTTTTTGTTTTGTTTTTTATATTGTATTATGCGGTGTCATGGGCTCCTTTCCGAACTAAAACATAATCAAGAAAAAAACAAGAGGAAGAATCAATTTCTGGTCTTATTCCAAAATTTTGTCACGGTGAAGAAAACATAGAAAATTATAAGCCTACAAGTTTTAGGGATCTGGAATGTTGTAACCAATTTGGAGATATTGAAAGAGATAATTGAAATCGTGGCTTTTCATTCCAATGCATTGTCTATAAATAATTACAAACCAATCTCCTATTTTACGAGTGGATACGAATGATGTTGAAAATATTCCTAAATATAAGGCTGATTACATGTGATTAATGTTTCTAAATATACATATTCTATTACACCCCCGCAGTCGAAGCGGGAGGGGACCGTAGGCTTAGGCTGGAGCGGAAGTCTTCAAATAGAACTCGAGGGAGACCTTTGGTGAAGATGTCGGCGATTTGGTAACGAGATGGAACGTGTAGAATGCGGACATTGCCCCGTTGAACATGTTCACGAACAAAATGAATGTCGAGTTCGATGTGCTTGGTGCGTTGGTGTTGAACGGGGTTCCCGGAGAGATAGATGGCGCTTACGTTGTCACAATATACGATAGTGGCTCGAGGTAGTTGATGATGGAGTTCTAACAGTAGGTTGCGAAGCCAACAAACTTCGGCTACGACGTTTGCGACTCCGCGGTATTCTGCTTCGGCGCTTGATCGGGAGATAGTCGGTTGACGTTTTGAGGACCAAGAGATGAGGTTGTCGCCAAAGTAGACACAATACCCGGAGGTGGATCTACGGGTGTCGGGACACCCGGCCCAATCTGCGTCGGTGTAGGCAATCAGAGATGGTGTGAGAGATGGAGCTATGGTGAGACCCATTTCGGACGTTCCTTTGATGTATCGAATTATTCTTTTTAATGCATTCCAATGATCAGTTTTAGGAGCATGCATATGGATACAAACTTGTTGAACCGCGTAACTTATGTCGGGACGTGTGAATGTTAAATATTGAAGGGCACCGGCCAAACTCCTATATAGCGTTGGGTTATCAAAATTCGGTACCAGAAGACGCACTTAATTTGGCATGTGTGTCCACGGGTGTTGTAACCGGATTGCATGATTCAAGCCCGGCACATTGAACGATCTCGTTGACATATGTTTGTTGTGATAAGAACAAGGTGTCTTTTTGTCGTGATACGGAGATGCCCAAGAAGAAACTTAGAGGACCAAGATCTTTCATTGCAAATTCGGATGCAAGACATGACATGAGATGTTGACGAAGATCACTTGACGATGTTGTGAGGACAATGTCGTCGACATATAAAAGTAAATATGCCGTGTTGGTCCCATGATGTAAGATAAAAAGTGAATTGTCTCATCGACTTTGAATGAATCCCAAAGTTAATACATAGTCCGTGAACCGTTGGTACCACGCTCTTGGGGCTTGTTTAAGGCCATATAGAGATTTCTTGAGGCGGCATATATGATCCGGAAAGTCCCGATGTCGAAATCCCATGGGTTGGTACATATAAACAGTTTCATTTAGATTGCCATGAAGAAATGCGTTTGTAACGTCAAGTTGATGCACGGGCCATGATTTTGACATAGCAATGGACAAGACGGTACGAATCGTAGCGGGTTTGACTACGGGACTAAATGTTTCACCACAATCCACGCCCACCTGTTGAGACCTGCCATCACAAACCAATCGCGCCTTATAGCGTTCAAGAGAGCCGTTAGAGTTAAATTTGTGTTTAAAAAGCCACATGCTACGTATTATATGCATGTGAGGTTGTCGCAGGACTAATTCCCAAGTCTTGTTTTGAATAAGGGCATTAAACTCGTTAGTCATAGCACTGTGCCATTCTGGAATGGACAAGGCATCGGTTGGGTTTTTAGGGATGGGGGCAATGGTTGTAGTGTGAAGGTTAAGAAGGCGTTTGGGTTTAGTGATGCCATCCATGGCGCGTGTGCGCATGGTGCGAGCAGGAGGTTCAATTAGAGGTGAATTAATTGGGGTGGAGAGGGAAGGTGTGGTATGGATAGAAGAGGTTGACGTAGAAGAAGAGTAGGTTGGATTGTTTAGTACAGGAGAAGAATTTTGGGCCAATAGAGG
Source organism: Flaveria floridana (assembly GCA_018326465.1). Lineage (NCBI taxonomy): Eukaryota > Viridiplantae > Streptophyta > Magnoliopsida > Asterales > Asteraceae > Flaveria > Flaveria floridana. The sequence goes on along the minus strand of BJCO01426964.1, from coordinate 7,297 downwards.
ATTTTGGGCCGAGGATTGAATTTGGGCCGATGGAGTAGAGGATGATGAGTGTTGGGCTGAGTGAGTGGATCGGTTTGGTGAGTGAGGTGGGGTAACTGGTGGAGTAGTTTGTTGTTGAGCAGATTGGGATTGGTAGTTGTTGTGTGTTTGGGCTCTGGGGGAGTCATTGTGGATGTGGGTCCAAAAATGAGGGTTGAAGTTGTCTGTGAGAAACTCATATGAGGGAGTGGGGTTAGTTGGTTGAGCAAATGGGAAGTGGGTTTCATCAAACACAACATGCCGTGAAATGATGATTTTATTAGATTTTAGATCAAGACATTTGTATCCCCGGTGGTGTGAAGGATAACCAAGAAAGACGCACGGGGTTGACCGACTCTCAAGTTTGTGAATTGTGGTGGCGGGGAGAATTGGATAACAAAGGCATCCAAATACTCTCAAGTGGTCATAGGAAGGGGTTCGGTTGTAGAGAAGTTGGGTGGGTGTGTGGTAACGATGGTTTTTGCTAGGAAGTATGTTAAGGATATAAGTAGCCATTTCGAGAGCATGATGCCAAAATGTGTTGGGTAGTTTGGCATGAGCTAGGAGAGTCCGAATGACATTATTTAGGGAGCGGATTTTGCGTTCCGCTTTCCCATTTTGAGAGGATGTGTGGGGACATGAGAAACGAAACGACATTCCATTTTGATGACAAAATTGTTGAAAAGAAGAATTGGCATATTCTTTTCCGTTATCACATTGAAAATTTTTAATTTTTTTTTCGAATTGGGTTTGGATGTAGTTGTAAAATGTGCAAAATATTGTGTACACATTTGATTTATTGCTTAATGGGTATGTCCATAAAAAGTTGGTTTTGTCATCCAAGAAAAGTATGTAGTATCGGTGTCCCCCGGTGCTTAAGACCGGGGATGTCCAAAGGTCACTGTGTATAATGTCAAATGGTAGAGATGTGTATGTATGAGAACCAATGAATGGTAATCTAGTACTTTTCCCAAACACACAAGATTGACAAACATTTTTATTGAATTTTTCATAATTTATAGAACATGAATTTTTGAGAGAATGCAATAAAGATGGGCCCGGGTGACCAAGCCGTTGGTGCCAAAGTTGATGAGAAATGGCGGCAAATGTTGAGGGAGATGTAACATGGGTGTTGCTAGATGCGAGAAGAGGGTATAGGTCGCCACTGCTATTGCTTCGTAGGATAGGGATTCGGGTCTTGAAGTCCTTCACAAGAAAGCCAAATGGGTCAAACTCAATAGAAATCCAATTGTCAGTTGTTAGCCGACGAACAGAAAGTAAGTTTTTAATTAATTTAGGTGCAAAAAGGACTTCATTTAAGTGAAGTGGTGGAAATGGTGGTTGTAATGTTTGGTTACCTTGCCCATTTACGGGAATGGTTGTGCCATTTCCAACTATTATATTTCGTAAAATGCCGTTATTAAAAAAAGATTGAAAATTACCCGGAGTGTTCGTCATGTGAGTGGTTGCCCCGGTATCCATGTACCAATTTTGATCCGGAGGGTTGAGAGACATTGTATATAGAGCTTGATCAATGTCGGTCGGAATGTAGTTGGTGTGGAATGCCTGCGTGGGCCTTGGTCCGAGAATTCCTGTACCCTGTTGTCCAGTATGGTTGTTGGGCCTAGAGGAAGTTGGATATGGACAAGGGGGATTAGGGGTCCACTGTGACCAATTTTGTAATTGTGAGACTGGGCCGGTCCACATCTGTGGATATTGTGGAGACCCAAAAGTGTTCGGTGCAGGAGTTTGGTAGAACCCGGATGCACTTCGACCTCTGTTGCCATTTGAGCGACCCCGGCCACGTCCACGGGTGCGACCTCTGCCACGGTTGTGGTCAGAGTAGCCGTTGGTGTTAGTGTCATGGCGGGGTTGATGAGTATCTTGAGCTGGATCGGTGGCGATTTGACCGGCGACGTGTAGAGCTTGACCGGCGGTGTTCGCGGCTGCCATGGCTTGCGCCGACTTGCGAGTCTCCTCCATCAGTAGCTTCGATCTGGCCTCGTAGAATTCAGGAAGAGGTTTCGTCTGCTGTATGATGGTGGCGATTCCTTCATATTGTTCGGTAAGACCCAGAATTAATTGAATGACCAGTGAGTCATTATCAATTGCGGCGTCGACATTAGCCAATTGATCGGCAATCATTTTGAGGGCTTGGCAGTAGGCTGATGCATTCGGGAAATCGGCAAGCCGGGTGTTAGCAAACTTTTGCTTCAGTTGAACGGCACGGGTGGTTTTGTTATCTTGAAAGAGGTTGGATAGAGCGGTCCAAGCATCATACGCCGTCGTGTTTGGTTTGAGTATCGTTTCTAGGAGGTCGGTGGAGATGGTTCCATAGATCCATTGAAGGACTATGGCATCAATTCTTTCCCACGAGTGCTCGGCGTGCGGGGTTTTGTCGTTGTCTTTTTCGGGCTGTTTAGTAGATAGATGATCGATAACGAGAAACGCTCGACAATGTATTTTAAAGAGTTCCGACCATGAGGAGAATTTGCCGGAGTCCATAGTGAGGGTAATAGGAATGAAATTCTTAATATTGCTAACAGTGATGGCTGGATGGAGCTTTGAATCCATGGGGTTCGGAGAAAAAAATATCAAACAGAGGGTGAGGAAGAAAGGAGGTTGATAGGATCTGGAAGATGCTCTCTGATACCATGAAAGAGATAATTGAAATCGTGGCTTTTCATTCCAATGCATTGTCTATAAATAATTACAAACCAATCTCCTATTTTAGGAGTGGATACGAATGATGTTGAAAATATTCCTAAATATAAGGCTGATTACATGTGATTAATGTTTCTAAATATACATATTCTATTAGATATATATCTAATTGGATGTTCAGTAGATTATCTGATTGTTGATGTGGAAGCCATACTATTATTCTTTAAGCAAATGATCAAGGACTAGCCTGATGTTTGTGGAACTTCTGGTCGAAGAAGCAGTGGTTATTTTGCACCACCGTGGATGGCGCACACTCCTATTATGCTCCATCCCACCTTCACGTCAATCCCTTATTCCTGCTCATATCTTTTTGCTCAAATACATATTTTGTTGATCGATGGGATTTGTTGGCCGATGAGATAAAGAAGACTTCGAAGAAGAAAAGCAGAGTATGATTGGAATGGCAACTAATGGGTCAATGAAGAAGAAATAGGGCACCACCCATCCTGATCCATTAGTTTATTTTGGTGCATCAATTCTAACATCTCTTCTCTTCCCCTTCACCGTAATCAGTACAACTAAACCCATTAATTAATTATTCATGACTAAAAATAACCCATTACATTGAAAAGAACACCCATATGGACCCAAAATTAAATTTGTGGGCCTAATTTACGAGGTACAATAATTAGTGATAGTTGTTTATTTAGTAGTGTACTTGATGGGAGCATGTACATTGTATTTACTAGTGAATACATTGTATGAAGGTGAGCACTGATCTATTTTAGAATGGCTAACACCCACAACCCATAAATCTATTCCTTAATTTATCATTTTTGTTCAAAGTACGACTTGAAATCTCAACCTCTTAGGGAGGTATATTTTTCCAAACACCAAGTTAGCACTTAGGGAAAGGCCTTTTGATATATGTAGATAACCAATGAATACAATTAACATTAGTGAATACCTTATTAGTAATTATAATACATCACAAGTGAATATACTCTATACGTATGGTGGATCTAACGGTGAATATATGTACTTGTTAATGAATGCACAATAAAAGTACATTGTACACAAATTAATGTATTTTAGACGTTAATTGCAACCTAAAAATACTATGCCCCACGTTAACCTACTCACAAAATTTCTATTTTATTGTCATGCTAAAAATCAAACCAACTTCCTGAAAATGCATACGATGTGACCATGCTTAAGGACATGTCTAACTCCCTCTCTCTATATATGTATGTGTTGCTCTTTCTTCCAATACCCTCATTCAAGCTAGGTTATAGATAACTTATTTGAAGAAATATGAGAGTGGTGGTAGAGATTTTTACAGGCAAATTATTCTACGTTCAAGTATGCAATAGTGCCACCGTACTAGACCTAACAATTTGGTGGATGAAAATGAAACGTCTCTTGTTGATTATGGTGTTCGGGACGGCTCTCACCTGTATCTCTTCTTTGATGCCCTTAAGGATTCTTTGGCTCATTAGTTCTCTTAAGTGCTCCTGGGTTGGTTTATTCTAAAACAATCTAAATTTTATTTGTTGTTTTGTATACAAAATGTTAATAGAGATTTTATCGTGACAATAAAAGATGGATAATGCGTATGAACATAAATAGTTGTTAGTGTTAGATTAAATCAACATGCATGTCTTGTTAATAGAAGTTCCATTTTGAGGAGGTCTAAGGATCAATTATTAACAAGTATAATCTATATACGAGATGTAGTTTAAGAGTAAAAATATAATAAATTTAGCTTTCTATAAAGAATATGTTTCACGAATGAGGAGTTATGCCCAGATGAGACAAGAGTATTTCTTCGCCTAAATTATTACATTCTTATATCAAATTTGTTGAACTCATACATATAGTGTTTCAAACAATTCATTTATCATCTTTTTTATTCTTTTTTTACATGGTTACTTTTAGACTTATTTTTCATAAAAAATATTATCAGCAATTAAAATTTTCATATACTCATATTCATAAATATACAAGTCTATATATAAATATATATACAACTACTTTAATTTTATTAGTTATTCTAATATATGTAATCTAATTTACGTAATCTATCATGTCTGTAATTTATCATGTTTGTTCTTTAATAAATTAATGATAATATTTAGTTCATCCCAGACCATGCTTTTGAGTGTGACTTACTGGGTATGTTTGTTTGTTTGTTTGTTTATTTAGTTCATCCATGTCTGTAGAGCTAATCATTCGGCTACGAATAGCCTGCATAATGCACCATATGTGACTTCATCGTTCGTCACCATCACACGACCATTGGTAGCCCCTCTCATCATTATTGATTGACTTTGTCAAGCTCATAATAATTTATTTTGAGGTATCTGACGATTAGTCTATATAAATTTAAAGTTAGCAAGATGCTATTTTAAATGATTCAAATTGAAAGCAAAATTTATACCATGATTCTCAATCTAAGGTATCACTTCTCCTTCTACTTTTAATTTATAGAAATGACACCAATTTTTTCATTAGGACATCATGCGGATATTGATGCTTATTGGTAAAACTAAACCTTCTCGTCCCCTGCTTTCCATACACATCAAAGTTATTAGATAAACATCACATGAAGAAGGTCCTGGTGCGTCGATTAAAAGGGTCAGGAATCATGAATACAAAGAACATCACGATTCACGAACCATGTACATCAAGTCTTTTGGAGATTTACACTACTCAAAACATTGGTGGCACTTCCACACTGAATTAGAATACGGTTGATGCATTTGATCGCATCACCATAGTAGGAACAAGATGGACTTTAATAATACTCTATTTTGGCAAAGGCTTCCTTTGTGGTAATAGATTTATCTTCGCTCAAAAACCGAATACATTAACTATTAATGTAAGACATCTGGTTAACTGAATTATATTCATCTGCAACAAACAACTTAGATTCAATTATGGACCTAACAAGCTTGACCAAAAAATCAATCGCATCACCATAACCCAATCCCATTGATCCTTATCCTTTTATTATACGATAAATGAAATATTAATTTCAACTCGCCATTTCCATTTAGAACATACCGAATTGGTTCTAACTACCACCGAATCATTGAATAGGCACATCTTGTGTAATTCTGACGAATTTAATCCAGATTTTTTTTTATTTTAATTTAACACGTTCCGATTATTTATCAAGCAAAAATATATGGACCTTAATTATATTTTAATAATTAAAGAACATCTATGCAAAAATATATGGACCTTAATTATATTTTAATAATTAAAGAACATCAGGTTCGATCCGTGGAAACGGCCTCCCCACAAAATGTGGGGGAAAGACCGCGTACATCTTCCCTTAAATGGGACGGACCCTCCCTGGACCCTGCGAAAACGCGGGAGCTATTTGCAGCACCAGGTACGCCCTTTTTATTATTCTAGGAGCTAGTAACACATTCTTGCATCATGCTACCATGGCTTGAGTTCACCACCTTAGCCCATAATGCATCTGTTTAACTAAAAAACTCTGTATTCCAGCTCGAATAGACCTGATCTCGAGCTCCTCCATATCTTTGGTACCCATCATCTTAATCCATAAGACCAACGAATTCCGTCCATATATTTGGCAGCCTTCATTTTTCTAATGAGACTGGTGAATTTTGTCCTTTTGGAATGCACCTAACCAAATATGCTACAAAGTTGATCGAGAGATTATAACATGTAACTTTGGCAAAAAAATAGACAAATAATACATGGGAATGGCACATAAAACTAATTTAGCTGTAGTAATCATCCCCCTATTGAAGGGGACCTTTTTTTTTTGCATTTTGAAAACCTTCCTTCAATCTACCCAATATCATCTTCTAACTTTTTGTAATGTTTATATTCGACCCCTACTTAGTATGGCTGTTCAAAATGTTCGTGGCTCGAAGTTCGCTCGAAAAAAGCTCGAAAAAAACTCGGTTTGAAAAAGCTCGTGTCTAAACGAGCCGAGCCGAGCCGGCTCGATTTTAAAACGAGCCAAACTCGAGCTAGGGGTGGCTCGGCTCGGCTCGTGGCTCGGCTCGTGGCTCGGCTCGTGGCTCGGCTCGTGGCTCGGCTCGTGGCTCGGTATATATATATATATATTATATATATTATATATATATATAATATATATTAAACCTAAACCTAAAAACCCATTCACCATTTCAAATCTCAGCTTTGAGCCGCATCATCCCACACCCCGACCCCCTGCGACACTCCTGCGGCCTGTCCGCCTCCGACCAGAACCACCGCCACCAGTGACCAGCCACACCGCCTCCGACCAGAACCACCGCCACCGCGAGCTGAAGGTCCACCACCCCGCGACACCCTGCGACACCCTGCCACACAGCCTCCGACCAGAACCACGGCTCGACGACACCCTGCGACAGTGCGACCTGAAGCTCCACCGCCCTGCAACGCCACAGCTCCGACCACAACCACCGCCACCACACACGGTATGATTTCGTATTGTTGCTGTTCTTTGTTGATGTTCTTTGTTGCTGTTGATTTGATTATTTTTTTGAAAAGGTTTGAACATGATTATTGGTCTGAAAAGGTTTGAGCATTTCGTATTCGAGCTGGCTCGACGAGCCACGAGCTGGCTCGA
>BJCO01426868.1:0-21067 GCA_018326465.1 Flaveria floridana | reverse complement strand
AAAACCCTAGAATCCGGGTTTGATCTACAGAGGGCCTTAGAGGTCGATTCTTACCTTGTTTTGCTGCTCTTTCCTTAAGCCTTGATGCTCCAATCAACCAGATCTTCAATCTTCCACCTTTGAATCTCCAAAACTTGAGTTTTCTTCCACTTTCTCTCTCTACTTTCTCTCTTTACGAATTTGGTGGCTAGGGTTGTAATGAGTGAATGGATCTGATCATGCATAGTTTAAGGGCTGTTTGAGGGCCCTTAAACCCATCAAACCTAGCCCATTAAGGCTAATTTGGTCCATAGCCCACTAATTTACCCCTTTATTTCTTAAATTAACCCTTAAAAGCCCATTATTATTAAATGGCTTGTTTCGGGAAATTTCGGGGCGTTACACAAATGATGCACACAGGGTCAATCATTGAGATTGACAAGGCCTTTTGTTATGCTATAGGTGATTGGATCAGCTTCGTGCATAATATTCGTGGTTTAATTACCACAGGTCCAGCGTCAGCTTCGTGCACAATGTTCAGGGTAGGACCAAACGGTCTGAATGAATGGGAGAGATGACTTGCCCTAGTTGACTGGATCAGCTTCGTGCACAATGTTCGTGTTTTAATTACCACAGGTCCAGCATCAGCTTCGTGCGTAATGTTTGGGGTATTGTTCATCAATCCATATGAATGTAAAAGAATGACGTAACGTACTAAAGAAAGAAAGAAAGTAAATAAGTACTGAAGTAAAAGAATGATAATGAGTACGTTATGAAAGAATGAGAACGAATGTAAGAGAATGTTAACGAAAAGCATGAAATGAAAGCATGCTATGAATATGATGATGAAGAATGAATGATAATGTAAGTTAATATTAATATTCTCTATCTGTACGTATGATGCATGATCGTGAATGAAAGTAAGGAAAGGTTTCAACAAAAATAAAATATTTTATTTATAAAACTAGAACTCACTCAGCAACGCTGACTTTTATGTGTTTTCCAGTTGGCAGGTAATAGTTGCTGGGGATGGCACGGGGCAGCTACTTGCCATTTTTGGAATGACAACCATTCGTATAATAATGACATTTTTGTGATGTAATGTAATTTAAAATATTTTGTAATAGTTAACAGTATTGTATTACGTTGCAAAAGTTGTCATTAAAATATATGAAATGGTTTTGTTTAATTTCAGCTGTAATGTTTTAAATAATTGTATGTTTTATGTGCGATTAATAACCAACTGTGAGGTGCCCGGGAACGGGGCCTTACACTTCCATTTTCACTTTACATTCACAAACACAAAAATGAGCAACATGTAAGATATTCACCTCATTAGAGCATGGTAAATAGTAAGAAAATAAAGCAGTTCATCAACCACAACATTTATAACCAAAATAATAAACAAAGATAAATAAATTGTAACCAATTCACAAAATATTTAATCAATGTCAATATTTTTAGCTTTTCGATTGGGTGGGAAACAACCCTTCCCATATAGGTTTTCAAAAGAGTACACTGCGTAGTCTAAGTCAAATGAAAGTGAGGGTCAGTCTAGGACATCGGATCCATCACTCTCCATCTATTCAGGCTTTTTTTCCTCTTTTGAGGATTCCTTCGGTTCTTCCTCAGGCTCATCTTCAGGCTCCACCTCGGGTTTCGTAGCTATGTGCATTGCTGTGAACTGTGCCTCCAAATTAGCTAGTCTCACCCCATGTTCATGTATGGTGTTATCTCTAGCCCCTGATCAGTGGATCGTCTAGGTCATCCTATCAGTTAAAGTGCATTTGTTGACAACACTTATATTGTAAGTCTTTCACCTCTGCCACTTCTTTCCTCGTCTCTCACATCTGATATCGTAGTTTGGTTACCAACTCAGTAAGCCACTAAGTGCGTCATTTTTCTGTGTCCAAGGTAGCAACTAAAGCTGCAATCACTTGTTTATTAGGCTGGTTTGTCGTAGGAGAGAAGGTGTAGATTGCTCAGAACTGTTTCTAGTCCTTGGTCTCTTAGTAGGCACGCACTTCGTATATATCATGTGGTCCACATAATCAGGATAATAGCTCTAATCTTATGGAGCATCGCGTTTCATCAGCACGAACGGTTGATCCCAAGTCATCTCTTCGGGAGGGTAGTCAAGTAGAGGCCACTCAGGTGCTCAGTCGGGTACATGAGGAAGAGGAGAAGGAGGGGAATCAGAACCTACTGGTCTCTTACCCGCAACTTGTGAGGATGATGCCATACTGCAGAGTACGAGATGTGCATGCCAATGAGTATACGGTAAGGGAATAAGAAATGAATAACTAACTAATTGTGTGCGGTTATAGACTAGTGTGTATGCAACCTAGTTCCCTATAACCAATGGCTCTGATACCAATCTGTCACACCCTCAAAATCCACATGCAGGGTTATACCGCGAGGCGTGTGAACAAACCTGTGAATCCAAGGATCGTCAGGGAACTATGAGATTAGTTAATGACAAAAAGTGATCGTGAAATTATCACTGAGTGTTGTTCGATTAATCAATTGATATAATGGTTGTTTGACAAAAACAAACAATGAAGAACAAATCAACCTAATGAAAAAACAGATGAATATAAGATGAAGAAAAACACAAATTTTTTAAAAGTTTTCCATTAATGATTGAATAATGATTACAATAATCAAACAAACAATGAATACTATTGCTATTGGTAGGGTTCTAATGCTATTTTGGTGCGTGTATTGTTTTGAGATTGTTCACGGCTGCTAGGGTTTGATCGTAATGATTCGTAGCAGTTGATCGCAATCCATGCCTCAAAGTGTGTACCTAGGCCTCGATTTATAGGCTTAGATATTTACTGTTAGGGTACTAGTAACTTTCTTATCGGGGTAAGAAAGTTACTCAGAGAATGTCCTTATGTGACATTCTCTGACTAAAGTGAATGTCATCCAAAGATGTTGACTTATCACTTTAGTGTCTGACTTTGTTGACTTGTACTTGGTGTACATCGTGTTGGACTTCCGCAGGAACATTGATCTTCCATAGGAGATTGGTCTCCCGTAGGAACTTTGATCTTCCGCAGGAGATTGGTCTTCCGCAGGAACTTTGTCTTCAGGAGATTAGTCTTCCAGAGTTGCTTTTCTTTTTTATCCTCAACTAGTCTTCCATAGGAGAAGCATTAACTTGGGAGTTTTGTTTTTACAAAGGTTTCGCAGGAGTTCCACGGAGGTTACTTGTTTTGTTACACAAGATCTACGAATGAACACTTTATTCATCCGTAGATGTTTTCAACACTTGCTCAAGAAATTGACCAGGGCTAATGTTTTTCATGCAATCACACATATAGAACAACTAATAATAAATGGGTTAACCTATAAATATATATTGCATACAAAATGATGTGAAATATACAAGAGCTATTACAATGATTGATTAAAGAACTAAACCTATAAAAAAGTTCTGGACCTAACAATACTCCCCCTTAGGTTTAGATTCTTCTAATCAATGCCTCAGGCTTTATAGCTCTTTCACCCTTGACACCATCTTTTTGTTGAAGTAGGATACAGCTTCCTTTTGATCATCGTACTTGTACTTGATCTGTATTCGACTCATCTTATTCAGGGTATCATACTTTATTCCAAGAATATCTTCTTCAGTAGTTAAGGTTGTAATAACACTATTGTTGTTGACAACCTCCAGTTCATCTTCTTTTGATATTTTTAGCTCTGTAAAAGATGGGATTTCAGATACCATAAGCTGGCTAGCCTCATATTTTCTTCTTTTGTTGGCTGTGGCATTTAGCTTGTCTATTACATGAATCATTTTCACATACGAACATAAGTCGTTTGTGCCTGTTCATTGTTAAGCTTCGGAAAGAAGTTGTCATGAAGATAAGCGGTGTAGTTTGGATGAAGGAGTTTGATTTCCAATGGATCAAATATCCTAATACTCGAAGCTTGCTTCTTATTAGCAGTTCTCTTTAGTACCAGCTCTTTGTTTTCTCAACATATCCCCACTGAGTGATGGGATGTGTGAACTGGTTTCCCATAAATTTCTTGATTGAAGTAGTTCTTTTATTGGCATGACCAACCCTTATCAAAAACTCATCTTCTATAGATTGTGAGGAGCTTTGCCATGACCTTCTTTGTCTCTCTTTATTTTGTTATGCTCCTCATCTTCTCTTATATCTTCTTTAAGAACATCATCTTTGAATCTTAAAAATAACTTTCCAATCATCCCTGAGAAATCTCTTCCTCTTGGATGAATTGGATAATTAGTGATTTGTAAGCTCTGGAGCTGTTTGAGATTGGCATATGGGAGTGACATGACTAATTCAATCAAGGAAAGTATTGAATCATCCCAAATGCCCTTTTGATTATTGCACTATCCAGTCAACATCGTATTTCCATGCAATGATCTGGTATTCTTTAGCTGACTTGGGAATAGTGATGTGATCGAATAGTTGGAACAATATGGACCTATGTTCAGTTATTTCTCTTAGTGTTGTTCTAGGTGGCCAAACTTTACTTGGAAGAACCTCCCTTGGTTCTCTGATCATTTTCTCCTTGCCCTTATGCATATCTATGCTTTCCACTATAATGGGCTAAGCAGGAGTTGAATTATAGGCATGACTTAGTTTGGAGCTTTAGTTCTTAATCTAACCCCATTCTGCCACTCAATCTTCATCACATACTCCATCATTTGTATCAGTTCTTTTACTGATCTATCTCTTAGCTCATAGAACTTGTGGTTGTGATTTTGCAACCAACAAATAAAGTTGTTTCTAGTAAGCTTCTTGGTGTCATAATGGGCTAATTCTTTCTTCAGCGTTTCTGTTGCTTGGAAGTTGATGAGGGTATCATAGGTGCATTCTGGAATCATTAGTCTAGCCACAGTGAAATCTTTGATGGCTTGCTTCATCTTATCCGAGTTCATCCTTTCTACCAAGTCACCCTTTGTTGATGAGTTCCATGAACATGGTAGATTTAGGTCTCTCTTTAAGGATGTCTTGAGTGATGAGAAGCTCATCAGATGTTGTTGTTTTGGAATCCTTAGGAGTTTCTAATTTTGTTAACTCCTCCCATTCAACATCATTCTGATCATTTGGTTCAATTGGCTTTAATGTTGATAGTTCAGCTGATGGGGTATGCTCAGGTGAGACTGTTTTGGCTCTTTTTAGAGAGTCTTTCACCTCTATGATTTCTTTGTCAAACTTCCCCCAGTACTTTCTCTTTTTGTAATACTGGATGATTGGGGCCTGTTGTTGAGTTGAGACAACTTTTGATGTTTGTTGTTTTGGTACTTCATGAGAAGTTTGAATAGATTCAAGCTCACGGATTCTTTTCTTCAAACTCTTAATTTCATCATCCTTATCTTTTAGGAGCTTAGCTTGTTCAGAAATGATGATTTTTGCTTTGTTCATTTCTATAACACTCTCCTCCTTAGTTGGCTTCTCTTTCTCTACAAATTCTTTCAATTCTTTCACTAATTTATTAAAGGCATCAATAACTTCATGATCTGTTTGAGCATCCTCCCTGAGTCTTCTGATTGAGCCTTCTTGTAGTGTTAGAAGTGCATCCTTCTCTTTCAGAACTCCCTTTAGCTATCTCAGTCTCTCCAACCCTTTATTTGACTTGATGATTAGATTGTTGTATTTAGCCACCCAAAAGCTTTTGCTTACATAAATGTCATCATCATTCAGATCATCTCCATGGTAAGCTATAATATCCACAAATGGTTCACCAGTAACAGTCACTTGTTCAACCTCCTGATTTTGATCCTTTCTAACTTCCAATTACACTTCTTTAGTATCCCCATCACGTAAATCATCAAGATCTTCTTCAAAATCGATAACTTTAGTTGGAGTAGTGCTATCAGATGTTGAATTTGATTCAACAACTGGGGAAATTGTGATTTGAGGTTGTTCTAGTTGAGGAGAAGGCTAATAACGTGAAATTGGTTCTATAGCAGCAGAGCCTTGAGATGTTTTAGATAAAGAGAGTAAGATTAGTTGTATGTGTTCACTGGCTGGTGAAACTGGTTCAGTTCAAACAGTGTTTATGGAGGTTGGTGATTGAATGGAAAGATGGGTTGTATATGATCACTTTGTAGTGATGGTGGTTATGCTAATGATTATGGTTGTACTTGTGATGGTGGTTGATTGATTATTGGAGATTGAGGTGGAGTCTGTATAGCTTGATCAGCTGATACAGGTGATGTTTCACCTTGTTCTTCTTATTGTTCTATGTAGATCAACTCTTGTGGTACATCAGCATTCTCATCTACAACATGAGCAAACATTTCCATTTCAGCTCCTTCATACCTTCCACTTATTTTGTTTAGCATAGATCTTCCCAGATGTGCTTGAACAAATACATCACCTCCACTTTCTATATGAGGCATAGAATTATTGATGATGACTTGAAGAAATCTTGGGAACATGTACATCAATCTAATTACACCGACATCCAAGAATGTACTTTGAGTAATTATAACTTCAAACACTCCAATGATTCCGGAAGATATATGCCTTGAGAATCTATCCCATCCAGACTTTTGGTTTGACATACAATTTACGTAGGTATGAGAAAGGAATCTATAAGGCTTACATAATCTTCCTTTCTTGATTTCACCATTACAGTAGTTACCATCGTATCCCATTATATCAAAAACCCTCTGAATGTACTCATGATCGAATACATCAAGGTGATCTACTTCTTGTTCACCAAACTCCAGTACCCTTTTGATGATATGTTCATCTATTCTTAGAAATTCATGTGTAATGGAGGCATAAATCACTTGTTCATCATTCTTCTCAACTACTCTTGTAGTATTCTAGAAATCTATCACATGAGTTTGATAGATTACTAGGTCAGCAGTTAGAGCATAGAACAACCTCGATGTTCATAGATATCGAATAATCTCTATGCATCCTTCAGTGTCAGGGTCATCAGGATTGAGAAAAGCACATACGTTATGTTCTTTAGCAAACCAATTATCCATATCCAATACACAAGAATACCAAAAAAACAATGATTTAAAGATTTAAGCTTGTCATCAAAATTTTAGAAATTTAGGAAGTTCAATCGTTTCGATGCTATTTCAGCAATAATCAAGAATTTTGATGTTATAATGCATGATTTACCTTGCTGATAATGTTCGTATGTGTAACGCCCAGAATAAAGTCGAAACAAGCGAATTAATAATAATGGGCTTAGCCGGATTATTTAAAGAAAATATGCGAAAATGGAGTATGGACCGATGTTTGGTGAGTTTAAGGTCCCAGGAACGCCCGACATATATAAACGGATAAGCTTGAGCCACTCTTATTTGCAACTCAACACCAAATTCTAGAGAGAGTGTAGAGAGAGAAAGTGGAGAGAAAGTGGTGATTCTAGGCTCGATTGATCAAGAGATTGAAGATCGGTGCTCGTGGACATCCAAACAATAAGAAAAGACCAAGAATCTAGGTAAGAAACATCATTTAATTATTTCTTTGAGGGTAAACCCGGATTCTAGGGCTTGGGGCTTTTGAAAGTGGCAAAGAATCGCACAAAACTCACATTTTTATGTAAGAAAACATGTAAGAAGCTTAGATATAGCTTATTGGGTGATAAACTAAGGTTTTGGGTGTAAAAGATTGAAGTTTTGGGTCAAAAATGGCTTGGTTCGTAATTTCAGCCCGTTCTGCGAAACTGGGTGTTCATCTGGCGAAATTATGTAGTCATGCAGCGAAACTATGAAAAATTTCTACGAAACTGTAGTTTCATAGATAGTTTCGAAGACATGGTTTCCTACAAAAGTTGGGCGAAACTAGCAGCGAAACTGCTGGTGAAACTAGCAGCGAAATTGCTGGCGAAACTAGCAGCGAAACTGCTGGCGAAACTAGCAGCGAAACTGCTGGCGAAACTAGCAGCGAAACTGCTGGCGAAACTAGCAGAGAAACTGCTGATCATGCAGTGAAATTAGCAACGAAATTATGCAGAAATTAACTCATTTGAGTGTTAATTTATCTGCAGGCTGTGTAGTGTGACCCTTGCTTAGAAAGCTTGATTAAAGAGCTGCTCATCAAGTCCAGGTGAGTTCTAGGTCCCCTATTTAAAGGTTTTAAACTTGTTTTGGGCTGGAAATGCATACTAAATATACGATTTAAATGACCAAGATTTTAAGAGGTTTTAACAGGAAGATCGATTTTTCTATAACAAAATGTGCTACACGAACGTGTTAAAATAAAAATTTTTCACGCTGACCTGGTAGCACGGCCCCAACCAGGGGTGTTTCCCATAGGACCCCGCTGTCAGGGGCTGCCGCCCCCGAACCCCCGCTGTCCCGCGAAGGGTGAGTAATATTGTATGATGACTTGTACTTGCTGTGTATGTGCTTTTGTATATGAATGAATGATGCATGATGTATGTTATGTATGATGATGTGTGACAATGCTATGCTTATGTATGATATGTTTCCTTATGTTCCTTACTACGTATTATGATATGACTTTACGTGGTGTGATTATGATGATGAACGTAAAGTATTATTTTAACGAAGTGAAAGATTTAAGATAATGAAAGTGGAACATAATGTTAGAATGAATGAAAGTCTTGTAGGAAAGTGAAAGGAGGTTCACAACTCATTGAGAGTTGTTAACTCAATTGTGTGTTTATAGCGTACGATCTTGGCTAACCCTTAAGGGTTCACACACAAGGGGAGTTAGTCTATGTGACTACTCCATACGTGCGATATGTGCGGTATGGGATCCTTGTCTCTTAACCCTAGATGATATGGCTTTGTGCTTAAGAGGGGGGTTACGCATACGACAGGATCTAGATAGAAGTGAAAGATAATAAATGTACGAAAGGTGCGATAAGTATGAAATGTGCGATATGTATGAAACGAACGATGAAGGAAGATAATAAATATTACCTTGTTGTACGTATGATGTGCGATTTATGTGCGATGAATGACCAACTATGAGGTGCCCGGGAACAGGGCCTTACAAGTTGGTATCAGAGCGAAAGTTTAAGTGAAACGGGTTAAATTCAAGATAAACCTGAACTTAAACTGAGAATGGGACAAAAGGGAAGGGATGCCAGTCCTAGAAGCTACGTGCCATCGGGCATGTTCGTTAATGATAACGGGTATTACGTGCGCATGTTATGTGATTTATGTTCCTTTAGTAGATTTAGATACTGATGTAGTCAGGATAGGAAATGCTTTGGGTATGAAGAGTAAAGTAAGTGGCTAACCACAACTGGCCACTGTAATTAGGGACTTACTATACTTGATATAAACTGAGCTATTACCTTGAATGACCGTGTTAGTGTTTGAATCTTATAGTGATTAGAGTAAGGCTGGAGGTAGATCATCTAAGGCCTCTAGAGGTGGAGCACAGGGAGGACATGGCGATGAACCGCGAATGAAAAGAGCCCGAGACATCACCAGGAAGGTGGTGATGAGAGTGTGAACTTAAGAGCCTCGGTGAAAGAGGCGGTGGTAGAGGAAGTGCATCAAGTCATGCAGACGATCCTGCCATCTGTAGTGACTGAGGTGATCAAGGCGGTAAGAGAGGACGAGAAGAAAGAGATGAGAGGACCACAGGAAGGGAAGAGAGGGCATGATCAGAGACCGAGGCGATTGTCTCGAGTGAGGAGGAGGAAGAAGAAGCGGTGCAGGAACTGCACGAGGTTATAACTATGGGGCATTCCAAAGATGCAAGCCCCCTACCTTTGATAGTAGTGACACTGTTGCTGCTGCTCATCACTGATGGGTGAGAGAAATGGAGGTTCTACTTAATATAAATGAGTGCTAGGAGGATCAGAAGGTTAAGTTTGCTGCCCACTCGTTTGTTGACTCAGCTTTGTGCTGGTGGTACAATATTGTCCAAGATGAGGGTAGTAGAGCGATTGGAAAAATGAGGTGGAGTGAATTGAAGAAGTTGGCGATCGAGGAATTTTGTCCTCACAGGGAACTTGACAAGGTTTAGAGGGAGTTCCTGCAGTTGGAAGCGGGAACCATGACACACCAACAGTAGACCACCAAATTCAACGAGATGGCACGACTGGTGCCGGATCAGGTGACACCTATGTCATGAAAGATTAAGAGGTATGTTTAGGGTTTGCCGGCAGATATCCGCAGGCACATGATCGCCACCCGACCGAGTATGTTTAGGTCGGTGGTTGATTTGGCTGGAAGGAAGTATGATGAGCGAGAGGTGGTGGTGGCTGAGGTGAGCAAGAAGGGTGGTGGTGACTGAAACTGGAACAGGAAATGGTTTGGACGTGGTGGAGCCGCTCCAAACAATAAGGTTGCGAAGGTGGGCGACCGGCGTGTGGTCACACCCGGTGCGATGTCAAAGAGATGTGGTAAATGCGGGAAGGAGCATTCGGGAGAATGCAAATGGGGATCAAACATCTGCTTCAAATGTGGGAAGCTTTTTCATATAGCGAGAGAATGTGGGGTTATAAGGTGTTATAACTATGGAGAAAACAGCCATCTGAGTAGGGATTGCAAGAAGCCGAGGGCGAAGAGTTCCGGTGCGAAGAAGATGGTCGGGATGGAAGTGCAGAAGGCGAGCGCCCGAGATTTCACAATGACTCAGGAGGAGGCTAGGACGGACCTCGATATGGTGTCAGGTATGTTTCTAGTAAACCAAACTCTTGCATCTGTGTTATTTGATTCTGGTGCTTGTAGGAGTTTCATTTCTGCTGCCTTTTTAAGCTAAGTTGCCCATTAACAGTAGAAGTATTGGTGAGTCCTTCGATATAGAAACTGCCATAGGTAAGTCTACCAGGATTTCTGAGATGATAAAAGGCTGTGACATAGAATTAGAAGGTCATAAGTTTCCTGTTAGACCATTCATGATGACCTTAGGTGGTTTCGATGTAGTCCTAGTAATGGATTGGCTAACGGACTACAAGGCGAACATTGTGTGTCGCAAGAAGATGGCCAATCTAACAGCGCCTGACGGGAGTTTGGTGACGATTTACGGTGATCGAGTTACGACTATCCCGAAGGTGATTTCGATGGATGTGGCGGGAAAGTGCATTGACTACCGGGAAAGATGTAGATACGCCAACACCACAACTATCCGATGTACCGGTTGTTTGTGACTTCCCAGACGTGTTCCCAGAAGATTTACCAGGTGTGCCGCCGGACTGTGAGATCGAGTTTCAGATCGACTTGATACCCGGTGCCCAACCTGTAGCTAAGGCACCGTATCGGTTGGCTCCGACAGAGATGAAGGAACTGATGGAGCAACTGCAGGAGTTGTTTGATAAGGGGTTAACTAGACCGAGTATCTCTCCTTAGGGTGCTCCGGTCTTATTCGTGAAAAAGAAGGACGGTAGTATGAGGATGTGTATTGACTACCGGGAATTGAATAAGTTAATGGTGAAGAATCAGTATCCATTACCGAGGATTGATGACTTGTTTGATCAGCTCGAAGGTGCTAGTTGGTTCTCAAGGATAGACCTTCGATCTGTCTACCATCAGTTGAAAGTGAAGGAACAAGATATTCCTAAAACAGTTTTCCGCATGCATTATGGACACTACGAGTTTCTCGTTATGTCTTTTGGTTTGACTAACGCGCCAGCTGCCTTTATGAATTTGATGAATCGAGCGTGTCAGCCCATGTTAGATAAATCAGTGATCGTGTTTATTAATGATATCCTAGGAATTTGAAAAGCGAGGAAGAACATGCCGATCACATTCGTGAGGTGTTAAAGACAATAGAAGAGAGAAGTTGTATGCCAAATTCTCTAAGTGTGCTTTCTAGTTACGCAAAGTTCAATTTCTGGGTCACGTAGTGAACGCTGAAGAAATCATGGTAGACCCGGCAAAGGTCGAGGCGGTGATGCAATGGAAGTCTATGAAGACGCCATTCGAGATATGTAGTTTCTTGGGTTTGGCGGGTTATTACAGGAGATTTATCCAGGACGTTTCCATGATAGCCTCACCTTTGACTAAGTTAACTCGCAAAGATGTGAAGTTTGAATGGGGTCGGAAAAAGGAGGATGCTTTTGAGGATTTAAAGACGATATTAACTCAAGGTCCTGTTTTGACATTACCCGAAGGGAGTGAAGACTTAGTGGTATATTCAGATGCTTCTTATTTGGGGATAGGTTGCGTGTTAATGCAACGTGGAAGGTGATAGCCTACGCATCCCGACAGTTGAAACCCCACGAAGTCAACTATCCCACCCATGATTTGGAGTTAGCGGCTATGGTCTTTGCCTTGAAGATTTGGCGGCACTACTTATACGGGACGAATTGCACAATCTTCACTGACCACAAGAACTTGAAGTACTTCTTCGAGTAAAAAGATTTGAATATGAGGTAGAGGCAATGGTTGGATCTTATAAAGGATTATGATTGCGAGATCCATTACCATCCGGGCAACACCAACGTGGTGGCGGATGCCCTTAGTCGAAAGGAGAGACCCGAGCCTATTCGGGTGAAAGCTTATTAGTTGGTTATGACCTCCGATGTGATGAAGCAGGTCAAGGAGTTTCAAGAGGAGGCGTTGAAGGAAGATCATCTTAACTCCTAAAGGATGAGAGGTCTAGTCGCGGAGTTGGGTGAAAACACTCTTGGTGTTAGAACTCATTTTGGACGGATGTGGATTCCTCGTTATGGGGATTTATGTGGGAAGATAATGGATGAGGCTCATAAGACTCGGTACTCCATTCATCCCGGTGCTAGGAAAATGTATCAAGACATGAAGAAAGATTATTGGTGGCCGGGTATGAAGCGTGACGTAGTGGAGTACGTGAGTAAGTGCCTTACTTGCTTGCATGTGAACCTTTGGATATACCCGAGTGGAAGTGGGAGCATATCACCATGGTCTTTATTACGAAGTTAACGCGTACCATGAAAGAGTATGATGCCATATGGGTGATAGTTGATCATTTGATGAAGAGTGCCCACTTCCTACCGATCCGTGAAACTTATTCCCCAGAGAGACTCGCGGATTTATTCATCAAGGAGATTGTAAGTCACCATGGTGTACCGGTGTCTATTGTGCCTGATCATGACAGTCGGTTTATGTCCAAGTTTTGGAAGAGATTTCACGATGCTATGGGGACGAGGTTACATATCAGCAGAACTTATCATCCCCAGACAGATGGTCAGTTAGAAAGGACCATTCAGAAGCTGGAAGATATGCTTCGGGCATGCGTTATTGATTTTGGAGGAGGTTGGGATGACCACTTACCATTAGCCGAGTTTTCATATAACAATAGCTACCATGCCAGTATTGGCATGCCTCCTTATGAGATGCTATACGGTAGAAGATATAGAACGCCAGCTTGTTGAGGGATATTGGCCATAAAGAGTTAGGGAGCATCAAGGTGATTGAGGCTATGACTAAGAAGCTGGAAAGGATCAAGGCCTTTATGAGGCAGCTAAGGATAGGCAAAAGTCATATGTCGATAAACGACGTAGACCGATTGAGTTCCAGGTGGGTGACATGGTTATGTTGAAAGTCTCACCTTGGAAGGGCATCATTCGGTTTAGGAAGCAGGGCAAGTTAAGCCCGAGATACATAGGGCCTTTCCGAATAGTTGCTCGAGTAAGAGAGGTGGCCTATAGGTTGGTGTTGCCCTGTGAGTTAAGCGGAATTCATCCGACATTCCATGTATCTCACTTAAGAAAGTGCTTAGCCAACGAGGATATGGTGGTGCCACTAGAGGATATTGATGTGGACGAACGGCTCAATTATATGGAGCAACCAGTGTCAATCATCGATGGCAAGGAAAAGAGGCTAAGGAATAAGGTGGTTCCCTTGGTGTGAGTACAGTGGAAGCACAAAATAAAGTCGAAACGAGCCAATTAGTAATAATGGGCTTAGCCGGTTTATTTAAAGAAAATATGCGGGAAATGGAGTATGGACCGAGTAAACCTCGCGAGTTATGTGTTCGGCGAGTTTAAGGTCCTGGGAATGCCCAGCATATATAAACGGATAAGCTTGAGCCACTCTCATTTGCAACTCAACACCAAATTCTGGAGAGAGAGTGTAGAATGAGAAAGTGGACAGAAAGTGGTGATTCGAGGCTCGGTTGATCAAGAGATTGAAGATCGGTGTTGTGGCCATCCAAACAACAAGAAAAGAGCAATAATCTAGGTAAGAAACATTGTTTAATCGTTTCTTTGAGGGTAAACCAGGATTCTAGGGCTTGGGCTTTTGAAAGTGGCAAAAAATCGCCCAAAACTCACGTTTTTGTGTAAGAAAACATGTAAGAAGCTTAGATATAGCTTATTGGGTGATAACCAAGGTTTTGGGTGTAAAAGATTGAAGTTTTGGGTCAAAAATGGGTTGGGTCGTAGTTTTAGCCCGTTCTTCAAAACTGGGTGTTCATCCAGCAAAATTATGTAGTCATGTAGTGGAACTATGAAAACTTTCTGCGAAACTGTAGTTTGACAGTTAGTTTCGCAGACATGGTTTCCTACGAAAGTTGGGCCAAACTAGCAGCGAAACTGCTGGCAAAACTAGCAGCGTAATTTCTGGTGAAACTAGCAGCCAAACTGCTGGCGAAACAACAGCAAAACTGATGGCGAAACTAGCAGCGAAACTGCTGATCATGCATCGAAATTAGAAGCGAAATTAGGCAGAAATTAACTGCTTTGAGTGTTAACTTATCTGCAGGCTGTGTAGTGTTACCCTTGCTTAGGAAGCTTGTTTGGGGCAGCACGACCCCAGCCAGGGGCGTTGCCCCTTGGACCCCACTAGGGGCTGCTGCCCCTAGGACCCAGCGTAATTTAGTGAATAAGTCAGCAAGCTGATTTTTGGTATCCACTTTGATCAACTTAATGAAACCTTTTTCTGAGCAGTCTATCAGAAAATGGTATCTTATCTCTATATGTTTGGTTTTAATATGTTGCATTGGATTAGCAATAATAAACATGGCAGCTGAGTTATCTATATGAATTGGTGTTTGAAGAAAATTGTACCCATAGTCAAGTAATTGGTTTTGCAACCATAAAACTTGAGAGCAACCAGCTGAAGCAGCTATGTACTCAACTTCAGCTGTGGATACTGAAACATTTATTTGTTTCTTACACTGCCAAGATACAAGCCTTGGTCCTAAGAATTGACATCCACCTATGGTGGATTTTATGTTATTGTTACATCCTCTAAATCACTGTCTGAATAGGAGTAGAGGTTGAATTCTCCATCTTTGGGATACCAAAGTCCAAGAGCTGGTTTCTCTTTAAGATATCTAAATATCCTCTTCACAACATTCATATATGATTCCTTTGAATCAGATTGGTACCTTGCACAAACACAAACAACAAACATAATGTCAGGTCTGCTTGCAGTTAAGTACATTAAGGATCCTATCATTTATCCATATAATTTTTGATCTATAGACTTTCCTTTAGGATTAGGTACAATCTTATCTATGGTTAATGCTGGTGTTTTGGATGAAGATGTATTAGCAAGAGAGTATTTCTTTAGTATTTGATGAATATACTTTTCTTGGTTAATGAATATGCCATCTGATTTCTAATGAAATTGTAATCCAAGGTACAATCTTTCTAATGAAATGAATAGAGCTCATCTGAAAGTCAGATTTCATTAATGCTTCAAACTCTTCACATAGTCTCTTGTTTGTTGATCCAAACATAATGTCATATATTTGAACCACCAAAAGATCTTGCTGTTCATGCTTGAGGAATAGAGTCTCATCTATCATTCCTCTCTTTTATCAATGCTTCAGTAGGAAGGATGTAATGTCTTATACCATTTCCTTAGAGCCTGATGAAGGCCATACAAAGCTTTGTCAATCTTGTATACCCTGTGAGGGTAATCTGGATCTTCAAATCCTGGAGGTTGAGCTACATAGACCTCTTTATCAATTTTACCATATAAGAAAGCACATTTAACAGTGAAGTATATGAAGAAAACCTCATCCACGTAATTGAGGATGAACCTTTGACAACTAAAGACAGAAAAAATAAGTTTAAGGCAGCAAGGAAAACTGCTAAGAAGGTGGTTGGGTGTAAGATGAAAATTTACCCAAGGCAAAAGGGTGTATTCATCTCAGCTGGATTCGAAGTGGCTGGAAACTCTGAATCAGGAAAGGAGTGTAGTACGAGTACTCTTGTCCAGCTAAAGAATCAAAAGTTAAAGGGGAAGGCTTTTGAAGAAGACAAGAAGTGCAAGAAACAGAAGCCCACATGCCCTATTAAAGTTAACATTGAGTGCATAATCCGTGGCTTGCATAATCACATGGCCAAAGATTGTTACTACAATCTAGCAAGCACACATTATACAAATAACGTTAAGAAAGAAGGGGTCAAGGAAGGTTTCACATTTGGACCTTATCATATGGTTTAAGTGTTAAAGAAAGGAAAACTTGTTTTTGAAGGCAAGTTGCTTTCAGAAGAAACTCATTCTTTTGAAAGGAAAATAGCTTTGGAAGACAGGCCCAAGAAGAGACAAAGGAATAAAAGGAATCCTTTGAAATCTTCCGGTAAAAAGATTGCTATAGAAGAAAAGGTGGTGACAACTTCTTCCGATAACAAAGAAGCCTCGGAAGCAAGTGATGCTACTCAAGTCTCTTCAGGCTCATCTACACTGATCAACCATTGGATGGAATGGAACATCAAACAAGATGCTACAACCCAAACCTCTTCTTCACAAACCATAGTTGAACCCCCATGCATACACTTTAGTTCAATAATGTCATCTACATTGTAAGAGCCCAAGGCCAATAATGCCTAGGCTTCCAATAGTACTAATCATTTCATCTTGTGTGCAAGGACATCCACATGACAAGAATAGAAATATTTGGATTGTGGACAGTGCATTCTCCAGGCACATGATAGGTAACAGATCTCTCCGTCGATAATTTCAACATTTTGATGGATGCCCTGTTCAATTTGGAGGTGAAGCCGGAGGAAACATTTCTGGTAGAGGTACTCAAATTGTAAGTTAAAAGTGGACAAAGCACACTTTGTCAAATAGCTTGAACATAATCACTTGAGTGTTTCTCAGTTCTATGATCAAAAGCACCAGATGGTTTTCACAGAGCACGAGTGCATTATCCTCAAACCCAGGATGACAATTCCAAGAATTAGTGCTTCTCAGATCTCCTAGGAGAGAGGATATGTACAAGCTAGATACGAACAATGCTTCCCCACAGGGTGAAGTCTCATGCTTTCTTTCCAAAGCAAATGGTGATGAGTCAACTCTTTGGCATAAAATAATGTGTCATGTTAATTTTAAAACCATGAATAATCTTGTTAAAATTAACTTGGTACATGGAGTGCCTAAAAAGGAGTTTTTATGTAAATACAATTGTATTGCTTGTCTTAAAAGAAAGCAACACATGGAAATCCATAAATCAAAAGAAGTTAATTCCATCACCACTCCATTACACTTATTGCACATGGATCTAATTGGTCCCACAAGTATAATAAGCATTGGAAGGAAATCATATTGCCTTGTGATAAGTGACAATTTTACAAGATTCACATGGGTATTCTTTTTAAGAACTAAGGATGAAACTGCTGAAACGTTAAAATCTTTTATTTTTAAAATAGAAAATTAAATTGATCGTAAGGTAAAAACAATTAGAAGTGATTAAGGGACTGAGTTTAACAATCTAGTTCTTGACTCGTTTTGTAACTCAAAATGGATTACCAGACAATATAGTGATTCTATAACTCCTCAATAGAATGGTGTTATAGAAGAAGGAACAAGACACTTATTAAGGCTACAAGAATCATGTTAGCTAATTCAAAGTTGCGTCTAACTTTCTGGGCAGAGGCAGTTAGCACTACATGCTATGTGCAGAACAAGGTTCTCATTGTTAAGCCCATGTAAAAACACCTTATGAGTAATGGAACAAGAGGCCACCGTTCATTGGTTTTCTAAGGTCCTTTGGCAGTAGGTGTACCATACTTAACATAAAGGACAATTTAGCAAAATTTGCTGAAAAGTCGGTTGATGCAATCTTTTGTTGGGTATTCCTTAAGCTCTATAGCCTATAGAGTATACAATTTGGAATCATCCAACATTGTTGTAAATGAGCACACTCCTTGTGTTAAGGGGACTGACTCTGATCATATCTTCAACTCAGAATTGTTTCCCAACTATTCTAAACCATCTTGTGAGAATCTCTTAGCTGGAACGTGAACTCAAAATGAATCCTCTAATGATCAACTGTTTGAGTTACCCAGACCTATTCCAATTTCTCCAAGAAGACATGAAGAGCAAGCTCCTACTACTACAAGTCCTAAAAGCTTGAATATCATAGGAAACCATGGAGCTTTAACAAGTTGTTAGTTAGTTGAGCCTCAGAACTCATCAGCTGACAACTCTAACTCCCAACACCAAACTGTAACTCCCAACACCAAACTGATGAAGACAGTTATCTACAGGAACAAGCAACTGTTAATACTGCTTCACAGTAAAACACTATTGATGTTGTCGCTCATTCATTGAATCAGTCCTTATTAAATGAGTGTGAGATATCAGCTGGAATTAATGTTTACAATCCTAAGCAAAACTTTTCAAACTTGGATCTATCTATGCAACTGGATATGATTCCAAGACTCAGAATTCACAACACTCATCCACTTAAGAACTTGATTGGGGATGTCTCAGAAGATGTGAGAACTAGAAGATAGACTCATAATGGGAATGTCTGCTTGTACTCATGCTTTCCCTCCCATTAGGAACCCAAGAAGCTGGAAGAAGGTCTTAAGGACAACAGTTAGGTTGAAGCAATGAAAGAGGAGTTACTTCAATTCAAGAGGTAAAAAGTATGGAACCTACGTCCATTGCCACCTGGTCAAGTCCCTAGTGGCACAAAGTGGGTGTTCAGGAATAAGATAGATGATAGAGGTTTGATCATCAAGAACAAAACTAGACTTGTAGTTCAAGGATACACACAAGAGGAGGGGATAGATTGCACCGATGTCTTTACACCTATTGCAAGACTTGAGGCTGTGAGAATTTTCCTTTCCTTTGTAACATCCAAAAACTTCACAGTCCACCAACTTGATGTCAAATGTGCATTTCTGTATGGGGATATCGATAGAGAAGTCATGTATGCAAGCCACCTAGATTTGAAGACCCACAACACCCCAACTATGTATGCAAATTGGATAAATCTCTTTATGAGTTACACCAAGCACCTAGGCTGTGGTATGAGACATTGTCTTAGTTTCTTCTGAAGAAAGTCTACACCAGAGGCACCATAGACAAGAAATTGTTCATTAAGAAGTCTGGGAAGGACATGTTGCTTGTACAAGTCTATGTTGATGACATCATATTTGGTTCATCTAATAACCAAACGTGAAAAGACTTTGAAAGCCTCATGAGGAAGAAATTTGAAATGAGTTTAATGGGAAAGATGGATTTTTTCCTAGAAATTCAAGTGAAACAGATGGAAGAAGGGTTCTTCATCAATCAATCTAAGTATGTCAAGGACATCTTAAAAATATTTGATATGAAAGATTGTAAGCCATTGTAACACCCAAAATTTTTTGACAAAATAATGGAAAAGGAAAATAAAACTATATTGAGAAAAATAAAGAGGAGCCAAAGTTGAAGGGGGCGTTGTGTAAATAGAACAAAAAGGACAAGATTCACTTTTTAAAAGCATAGCCGCCCATGCTATGATCATATTACTGTTGCTTTCGACTGAAAAAGGGAAGAGAAGAGAAAACTGAAGTTCTCTACTGGTTTTTCAAGAAGAAAGGCTGAAATTCACAATAGGTAAGTGTTTTATTATGTTTTTGGTTCGCTTATAAGAGCTTTTCAACCTTCGAACCCATTTATAAGTGTTATACATGTTTTGGTGTTTATCTTGGCTTGTTTTAGGCGTTTGAACTTGTGGACGAGTAAGTTTGGAGAAGGCTTGCTTGAAGACTACAGTAGGTGAGTTCTAGACCCCGTATTTTGTATGTTTTTAAAAAGTTTTGGGGCTAAAAATGTATGTAAAACTATTTTTATAATTTTGATGTATATAACCGTATGAATATGTGTATGAGTTTGGATATTTTATGGTTGTTAATGCTTGCATGATGTTTAGCATGGTTATATTAAGCTTAAAACAGGTTGAATTGGCATTTCAGACTTAAAAATATATTAGAAATGAATAAGTTGATGGTCATGCACCCAAACAGGGCCCATGCGCCTAGTGTTTTGCCTTAGAAAAGTTTCAAGTGTGGTCATGCGCCCAAATAAGGCTCATGTGTTAGGACCGTGTACGTATGAAGTACTAACTGATTCAATGTAAAACCAGATCAAATAGTGCGGAATCCTATTTGATTGGGTGATCCAATCAGTGAGAACGACAACCTGATCAATCTACCGATTAAACAAACATTAAGAATGAGTAGAAATCGATCAGGAACGAACTTTGAAGTTGGATGGACGAACTAGGACGCTCTAAACGGCTAGGGTATAATTGTTGGTACACATGTTCCTAGTTCTAGTTCTAGTGTGCTTAAATGTAAATGACTTTCACTTTGATTACACTGATATAATGTTTTGATATATGTAATGAAAACTCTTATTAAATGATTATTGGTTATTGAATGTCGTATCTATTTATATTATTGTTTATTACATGCTTATATAAACATGTTATATGGGTTTACAGTTGTTAGACATAGTTCTGTATCGTTAAATGTTTAGGAATGTGTTTAACTAAGGCTTATGATCCAGTCGCACGACTGGACCATGCTAATGGGCCAGTCGCATGATTGAACCATGTGATTGAGCCAAATGCACGATTGAGTCATTATACTACCTTAGTCATATGAATGAATCAATCGTGTAGGTGAGTCGTCCGTGTGAGTGGATCGTATGACTCAGTCGCACGACTGAGCCATACTCATGGCTCAGTCATATGAATGAAGGCTTTAACCTATAAATATCACTTAATTCATGAGAAAACAAAAGACTTCGAGAATTCACAACCCTAGCCATCCCAGAACGTCCAAATCGTCCCTTCCAACTTCATAGAGCGTTCCTGACCATTGCTAATCAATTCTTAACATTTTCTGATCGTTAGTTTTGATCAGATTAACGTTCTCCCTGATTGGATCGCCAATCAAATAGGATTCCGCACTATTTGATCTGGTTTCACGTAGA
>BJCO01426541.1:780-20141 GCA_018326465.1 Flaveria floridana | reverse complement strand
ATTTACGAATCAGCTCATTTTAACCCAAAAATCTAATCCTTTCCACCCAAACCCTTGGGTTATCATCCAGGAAGCTATATGTAAGCTCATTACATGTTTTCTTACCCTAAAACGTGTGTTTTGGATGATTTTTGCCACTTTTAAACCCCAAAAACCCAAACCCGGGTTTTTCACCAAATGGAGCAATTTAGCTACGTTTCTTACCTTGATTCTTGTAGTTTAGGAGTCCACAAACACCAGCCTTCGATTCTTGACCACCCGAGCCTCGATCCGGCACTTTCTCTCTCTACACTTTCTCTCTCTAGAATGAGCGTTTGAGTGAAAATGAGAGTTACTCAGCTGGTCCATCTATTTATATGCCAGGCGTTCCTGCGACCCCAAACTCGTTAAACTCGTGACCCGAAGGGTTAACTCGGTGTAATACCCACAACCACTCTATATTTATTAAATGGTTTTCGTCCGAGCCCATTATTATTATTTGACTCGCTTGGAAAATTTTCCGGGTGTTACACTCGAGACAATCGTCTCGGTCTCCGATCGCTCCCTTTCCTCCCTTCTGGTGGTCCTTCTCCTCTCTTTCTTCTCGTCCTCTCTCATCGCCTTAATAACTTCAGTCACCATAGACGGTAGTATCATCTGCATGACCTGGTGCACTTCCTTGACCACCGCCTCTTTCACAGAGGCCCTTAAGTTTGCACTCTCATCACCACCCTCCTGGTGATACACCTCGGGCTCTTCACGGGCCCTCTCAGCAGTCCTAGCCTAGTTCCTAGTGACATGCGATTTAGCACCACGTGCTCCCTATACTCCACCCCTAGAGGCCTTAGCTGATATACCTCCATCCATTCTGTAATCGCTATAAGATTCACACACTAACACTATCATTCAAGGAATTGCTCAGTTTATGTTAAGTATAGTAAGTTCCTAATTATAGTGGCCAGTTGTGATTAGCCACTTACTTTACTCTTCACACCCTAAGCATTTCCTATCCTGACTACATCAGCATCTAAATCTATTAAGAGCACAAAATAAACTAGCACACGCACATAACTCCAATTAACTTCTAAAAAGAAATACCTGATGGCACGTAGCTACTCAGGATGGCAACCGTTTCCCTTAGTCCCATTCTCAGTTTAAGATTAGGTTTTGAAATTACTTACCCAATTCTCTTAAACTTTGGCTCTAATACCAACTTGTAAGGCCCCGTTCCCGGGAACCTCACAGTTGGTCATTCATAGCACTAAAAATACATATCATTAAACATTTCATAAAATATCACAGCAGAAGTCATTAACAAAAGCCATTCATTTTATTAATAGTTACTGTTGTTATGCAATACAACACTATTCAACTACAAAAGAAACTTTCACTGATTGCATTACAAAATAACAGTAATAACATGCGTGAATTGATGCCAGTCTTGTCCTGCCAATTAGCCTCCCTACGTGCCATCCTCATCAACCTTTACCTGCCAACTAAAAATGCATAAAAGTCAGCGTTGTTGAGTGAGTTCTAGTTTTATAAGTATCAAAATACTTTATACATTTCATACGTAAAAATACTCTTTTCCATAAAACATTTTCTTTACTATCACACATGTTCATTCGTTATCGTACGTGTTCGTTCGTTTCATACTTTATCAGTTCATTCGTTATTACTCGTTTTGTACTTTATCCTTATCTTTCTTTAACGTTCATCTCGTACCTTATCACTATCTTTCATTAACATTCATTTCATACTTTATCAATTCGTTCATTTCATACTTTATCATCTCGCCCGTTACGTACTAATTCTAGATCCTGTCAGGCTTTTCCTCCATCATGGTCTGATACCGCCATTCCGAGCACGAAGCTCCTTTACTAATTGGCCCAAAGCCCGTGTCCTGAAGCCACTATTATAGGCATAAAGCCCCATTATTAACTGGCACAAAGCCGTATCATATCTTGGCACAAAGCCCGGGGTAGAACGACAACGATCCCGTTTCGTACTATGGGTTCAGTCACCTAGACTGACCCCCTTGTGTGTAAAATCACATGTTATAACACACAGTTGACCTATCAACTCTCAAGGAGTTGTAATCCTTCTTTCTTTCTGCTTGCAATCCTTTTCTTTCTTTCATTACGTTAACTATTCATCTTTGTTATCTTTCTCTTCATTACGTTATACTTTATGTTCATTCACACATTCATCATACTACCAAAGTAATAACATCATACTTATCGTATATTATATTATAAGATAACAACTCATATTCATATGCATATAATACATTCATCATCACATCATGCATATTCTACACATAAACCCTCTCTTATTCATACTTAGAATAGTTGGGCTTTTCTCATAAGTCAAACTATGGTCAAACCCTAAAATTCTGTTTTTCCTCAAAATTTAGAAAAATTTTCTAAGTGTTAGGCGCATGGGAACTATTTGGGTGCATCAGCCCTGTTTGGGCTTTTCTCAACTATGTAGGCGCATCAGCCTACACTTAACCACTTTAACACTTAGGCGCATGAGCCTTTTAGGCGCATAGGAACTATTTGGGTGCTTCATCTTACACTTAGTCATTTCAGTCCAAAACTCAGGTGCATGAACTACTGTTCAGGCGTATGAACCTACACTTAGAAATTCTAAGGCATTATTCGGGCGCATGGGGTACTGTTTGGGTGTATGAGCCTATACTTAATATTTCTAAGGCAATTTACCAGGCGCATGGGCCCTGTTTCGGTGCATGGGCCCTGTTTCGATGCATGACCATCAACTTACATCATTCTAATATAGTTTTTAGTCCCAGACACAATCTAAACATATTCTAAGCTTCTCAATGCCATTCTAAGTCTTAACTTAGTATGCACAACCATAAAACATCAACATACAAGCATATATATACCTACGGTCATACATACAAAGTTTTAAAAATGTTTTACATGCATTTTCAGCCCCAAAATCTTTAAAACAAGAAAAATACGGGGTTTAGAAACTCACCTTAGCTTCTTTCAATCTAAATCCTCTCAACTTGAACTTTTCGAAAGCTCTTAACACCTAAAACATGTCAAGAATACATATCCGAACACATACGCACCATAGAAACATGTAGAAATCAGTCTTACGGTTGAAAACCCATAAAACCGAATCAAAATCTTGAAAAACACTTACCAATTTCCGAATTCAGCTTCTTCCTCTCTCTAAAACCGAAGCTTTGCTGCTTTCTCTCTCTAAAGCATCAAGCAGTGGAGTGTAGCAGGTGGTGTGGGCGGCTTTACCACCTTTTTAAACAAAATAATAAAAAGGTTTTACCCTTTACACTTTGCACCCCTCCACTTTGGCCTTTCTTTCTTTTTCTTACAGAACGTTTTTTTCTTTTCTTTTCTTCTTATTTCTTTTCTTTTACCCTAGACAAAATTTTCCGGGTATTACAATGTTGTCATTAGCTCAACTGTGTGTCGTTTATATAACCCGAATAATGGATATAGGGCCAGTCATTGAGATTGACGTCGCCCTTATGGCATGCCCTAGGTGACTAGGTTAGCTTCGTGCATAATGTTCAGGGTCTAATTGTAGACCTCAGACCCAACATCAACTTCGTGCACAAAGTTCAGGGTATTGCACATTGGTTCGGATGAAAGGGAGAGATGAGTTGCCCTAGGTGACTGGGTCAGCTTAGTGCATAATGTTCGGGGCCTATTTGTAGACCGCAGGCCCAACATCAGCTTTGTGCATAATATTCGGGGTATTGTACATCGATCCGTAAGAAAGTAAAAGATGATGAAGAGTATGAAAAGAATGTATGTGAATGAAAGTAAAGAATGAAGAAAAGTATGAAATGAAAGAATGTGAAGGAAAGTAAAGATAGTGAAAAGCACGAAATGAAAGTATGTATATGAAAGCGAATGTTAATGAAAAGAATGGAAGGAAGGTATGTATACGATGTTAAAAGATTGTAATTAAAGAATCAAAGAAATAAACAAGGAATATTGTTTGAATGTGTGTATGATGTGTGCTTGTACACGAAAGTAAAGTATTTTATGGAAAGGTATATTTCATATATAAAACACACAAGGTATTTTAATACTTATAAAACTTGAGTTCACTCAGCAATGCTGACTTTTATGCATTTTCAGTTGGTGGGTAATGTTGCTGAGGATGGCACAAGGGGAGGCTACTCGACAGGGAAAGATTGGCATCCATTCATGTATGTTATTATTGTTGTTTTGTAATGCAACTAACGGATGTTTTCTTTTATAACTAAACAATATTGTATTGCGTAACAATAGTAACTTACTAATGAAATGAATGGTTTTTGTTAACTTACTTTTGCTTTGTATTTTATGAATTATGTATTGTTTTATGTAATAATGCGATGATTGTCCAACTGTGAGGTACCCGGGAATGGAGCCTTACATCAGTCAAAGCAAGTATGTTCATCAAATATTGAAGAAATATAACATGTCTGATTATACATCAAGCAAAACACCATTTGCAACTGGCTTGAAGTTTGGATCAGATGCAGAAGGAACATCAGTTCATCAGAAGGTTTACACATCCATGATAGGCTCCCTAATATACCTAAGTAGACCAGAGATCATATATGCAGTTTGCATGTGTGCAAGATACCAAGCAGATCTAAAAGAATCACCCATTAATGCTGTAAAGAATATCTTTAGATACTTAAAAAGGAAAACCCACACTCAGCCTACAGTATCCAAAAGATGGAGATTTCTATTTATATGCATACACAGACAGTGATTATGGTGGATGCAACAACAACAAAAACTACATTATTGGAGGTTGTCAGTTTCTTGGATCTAGATTGATCTCCTAGCAGTGCAAGAAATAAACAAATGTCTCTGTGTCAACAGCTGAAGCAGAATACATAGCTTCTTCTGCATGCTATTCTCAAGTGGTTTGGATTCAAAACCAAATGCTTGATTATGGCTTTAATTTTCTTAAAACACCCATGCACATTGATAATTCTGTTTCCATGTTTATCACTGATAATCCGGTTCAACATTCAAAAACAAAACATATAGATATCATATATCACTTTCTAAGAGATTGCTCAGAAAAGGGCCTGATAAAGTTGATCAAAGACCATACAGACAATCAATTGGCTGACCTTTTTACCAAACCATTTGATTCAATAATATTTGAATTTCTGGTTTAGTCACTTATATCAACTATGAATCAAACAAATAATATTTTCATAAAAACATTCAGTCATACAAGATTGATTTTGTTAAAGTCGAAGTTTAAATCCAACAAGTATCTTTAAAAATCAAGATATTACACAATCATTCATGTTTTTCAACTAACAAACATTTTGGAATCAGACATAACCACTCATGAGAAATGATAGTACACTAGATTATTTTTTCACTGATCCTTTTCACTAATAAAGCTGACAATACTTTGTTTGATATGTGGATAGCCTAAGCATGGAACACCTAACATCACATACCACAGTGAAGAACTAAATACTTATGATTGTGTGGTGAACAACATATCTTAGTTTATGGTAAGTATTGGTCAATCCAATATAGATTACTTGTAAAGTAACTGCAATACACCAAGTGAAACAGTTTATAAATTGCTCAATCATACAATTGTCTCCTTTGTTATGATTATCATAGACCTGGATTACATCATGGCATTCTTTTTTTATGTTGAGCACAAACCTGAATGACCTAAGTCATGATCCAAAATGATTCCAAATAAGGAACACATCCACTAAGGATGAACAATCAAAAGAATCCTAAAGAGGATCACCATTCAAAGAAAGTGCAAAAGAATCCTAATGAGGATCAAACAAAAGGATCAAATTAAGCAATTATACTCTTAAGTAACTAGGTCCTAAGTATTGAAAGTTCTTGCTAGTATACTTGAGGAGGATTGATTTTCACATACAATCAGATAGGGGGTGCATACATATCATCCTAATATACCTACAACATGATAATCACTCATTCTTTAAATCAATCATTACATGAGTTTAAGTGGATCCAAATATCTGCAATCAATATTGTAGTAGTCTATCTCTATTCTCAAACAACATCAAACAGCTCGATAAGGATTTAAGACTAGTATGATCTCATATTATGTGCGAATGATTCATGTTAAAACATGAAAATCAATCATTTATTAGTTAGATAAATTGATATCTTTCTAAATTCTTAACATGCAAGCAATCAAATTGGACTTTGTTAAATTTTCATTCATTTAAATTCTTGTCATTTTATGAAAGTTTTTTATCAATATGAAAAAAATTAGGAGGAGAAATTTAACATGGAAATATCAATGTTAGCAGAACAAATGCATTCTCATACATGTTAAAATTTTAAAATTTTAATGTTTGAAGTTTTAAACAAAGCCAAGTCAAGCAAGCACCCAAAACAGCAGTTTCAAACATACATATGCACAATATTGCTTCTGAGTGATATCTTAAACATCCATATATTGATCATGTTAAAATAGTTAATATTTTAACAAACATTTTAAAATAATCATTTTGATTCAAACGAGTGTTAACAAACAAAATTTGTCTTTGGAAGAAATAAACATTTTGCTTCGAAAGATTAACAAACAAAAATATGGCTTTGGAAGATTAACAAACAAAGATATGGCTTCGGAAGAAATAAACATTTTGCTTCGGAAGATTAACAAACGTAAATTTGGCTTCGGATGAAAATTGGATATAAACAAACACATAATTTTTCAAGTGAACACAGCGGGCATATAAACTTTCATCCGCTGTAGCTTCAGTGTTCTTGGAAAATACAAACAAGTTCTCAGCGGATGATGTTGGTAAGGCATCTGTTGTGAATACAATAACATTCTACAGCATATGAACAAATGTTCATCCACTGTGTAAAATAAGATCACAAACAAACAATTTTTAAGGGTCCACAGTGCATGAACAAATGTTCATCCACTATGAACAACAAAACAAACATTCAAATGTCCACAGCGCATGAACAAATGTTCATCCGCTGTGAACAGCGAAACAACATTCAAATGTCCACAATGTATGAATGAATGTTCATACGCTGTGAACAATAAAACAAACATTCAAATGTCCATAACACATGAACAAATGTTAATCCACTGTGAACAGCGAACCAAACATTCAGTTGTCCACAGCGCATGAACAAATGTTCATCCGCTGTGAACAGCGAAACAAACATTCAAATGTCCACAACGCATGAACAAATGTTCATCCACTTTGGAAACAGTGTTTCTCCGTAGCGTATGACTTGTAGTCATCAGTTGTGAATTTTTAAGTATCAACCAATGTTCCATAGTGCATGAACAAATGTTCATCCGCTATGAAAAAACTAGTCAAAAAACTCAGTCAAACAGTCAAAGGGTTCACAGCGTACAAGTTTAAATTCATGCAACGGGCACTGTTTATAAAGTGCATGTGTAATTCACAACGGACACTTAAAATTTAATTTTAAGTTTAATCTATTTTACACACCGGACACACACAATATACACAACGGACACACAATTTGTCCGTTGTATATATAGTTCAACACTTGTAATTTTCTCATTCATCAGGAGTGAAAGTGCGAAAATTAAAATTTCAAAACATTCAAAATTTTGCTAAAACCCTTAGACCCCTATTCGATTCAAAACTGAAAATTAGTTTGATTTTTCTTCTTGATTAGAATCAAATAGGTATAACGACGGGATTCTAATCATCAAACATCCATCAAAACATCCTGTTTTATCATTTTAATTCAGACATTGCTCGACCTAGGTCGAACATCAAACCGAAATCAAAACTTGATTCTTTGATGTTTTAAACCAAATCAAACACTGAATATGTGTTATATGACCTCAGTCGACTGTGTATGAATTGTTATCTTGATGTAATTTGATGAAGTGTTCGTCAGGTTCGTAATCAGTCATGATATTCATGCCACAATCATACAAAAACTTATATTAGATCTTTGAAAATGATGAAAATAACTTGAAGTATGTTATAACTTAGTAAACATATTCAAAAGTCAGTAACAAACATGAAAAATCCAGTCAATTTGGCATGACATTCAACACACAAACATTAAATGCATTTTCATTGAATGTGCATTAAATGGTCTGGTTTGACTTTAAAAGGTCAAATTTAAATTCTTGAACATATTATTATGAGATAGAATTGATATATGAATTACACAAAGTAACTATGCGGCGATAAAACAAACACAATGTAAAACAATTTGAATAAATGGTATTAGAGCCTTGGCTAATTATTCTACAATTTTGTCTCAAAAATTTGAACCATAAGTTTGATCTGCAAATTGTTGTTGTTTTTTGATAAAATCAAGCTACCATTAGCTTAGATTTCTTATTTCGTGAACATCTGCAAGTTTTCACATCAATTGAAGTTCATATGAGCCATATTAACATTTAATCAAACTTGTTCTTTCAGTCTTCAAATGCTCATGAACATGAAATTTTGAATTTGTTGTTGTTTGATCAAATTTAAGCTTCTAATAGCTTTAGTTTGGGAAAACTAATACATCTGCAAAGTTTCATAACAATTGAACATCCACAACTCTTGAATTTGAAGATTTTGAAAATTTTATGTTCTTGAGAAAAGTTCATTATTCTTAAGGAAAAATCATTAAAAATCATGAATTTGATGTTGTTTAGCTGAAATTGATAGTGGTTTTAGCTTAGAAACGTCAAATCTAAGATTCGAATATCATTTCCAACATCCAAACATACATTTTGAACATTGATTCTGAGATCTGGGTTTTTGTTCTTCATTGTGTTCTTCATGTGTTCATCATCTAAATCAATTTGTGAATTTGCAAGTGAATTCCATTCAATAATCAAACTTTATAAAGAATACACAAAGTACAATTGGAATTAAATTTTTGACCAAGTATTCTATCATCCACAACTGATGTATTAATTTCACAGCTGATGATCTAATTCCACAACTGACAATCTTCATCCATTTTGCAACCAAGTGTCCAAACTGGATGTGTTACATCCACAGATGATGCACTAAATCCATAGCATTCACTAGAGAAATCAAGGTTGTGTGCGTGAAGGGAAAGTGTTCTTGCAAACTCCCTTGTAGTTCTATTGATATCATACATATGAATGAATGAAATTTATATGAATATATGTTTTTGAATTTGTTCATTGTTCATTCATCATCATACATGATCATCTTGCAACAGATCTTCACTCGAAATCATTAATGGGTCTGTGTGTTTCCGTATCACAGATCTGATAAATAGCAACAATACGATTGCAATATTCGATCCGTATATCGATTTCCACAGGTGGTATCAGAGCCTTGGCTCAAATCAAACACCGATTTTTGATCCACTCGTTCAAGAAACATGATATCACTGGTTCATTAGCTTCATAACAGACATTTTGAGCTTAAAATTGTCACATCTTCTTCTTCTACATCACACATTCAACAAATGTTCAAAAGCATGAGTTAATCTTCTGTTTTCATTCATTTTAAAGAATATTTTTGTGTTGCTGTTAGTAGAAATGCTCTCACATCATTCATACACTATTTTTGAAACAGAAACATCACAAAATCTTTGAAATCTCATCAGTTTCTAAGAATTTTTGATAAAACAGTATATGAGTATTGTTCTATCATCTTTTATCAAAACAAAACTTATTTGAATACTTTGAATCTACTCATTGTATTCAAATATCATATTTGAGTAGTTCTACACTCAAAACAGGCAATTAATCTTCTTTAAGCAACAAACCGATTGTTGTTTTGTTGAAGTTCTCACCGCCGTAAACAAACCCTAAGATAAACCCTAGTTTTTACTCACTCACAAAACATTCAAAATCTCTAGTGATTGTGTTTGTTCATTTCAAATATCTAAGAAGAAACAAAATCTTCTTATAAATTTTTGAAAAAGTTTCTTTTTGATCCAAAAAGTTAACTTTAAAAAAAACATTTGTTTTTAGTGTTTTGACTTTCATTGAAAAGTTAACTGCGGAATAGACAACCTTAAACATAATATTCCATTCTTGTCAACGAGAAAGTGACTGCACATAGGATAATTAATTAATATTCAATTAATTAATTCCTTTTATCCAGGTAAATCAAATTTAAAAGGTGACTTCATAAACAAACAAATCCTAGTGATTTTAGGATAAAAACAAATTTTGCACCGAGCTAAATACTTAAAACAATTTTGACTTAAACAATTAAGTTAAAATTTAAACAAACATGTCTGATGAACTTTCAGGAACAAATAGCGGTCTTAAACCACCAAGACTGAAAAACAAATCAGATTTCGAACAATTGTAAGGCCCCGTTCCTGTGCACCTCACAGTTGGTCATTTATCGCACATAAAACATACATATATTTAAAACATCACAGCGGAAATTAACTAAAAACATTTTTTTATATATTAATGACGGTTTTTGCAAAGTAATACAATACAGTTAACTGTTACAAAATATCATAATTGAATTACATCATAAAAACGTCATTGTTATACTAATAGATGCCATCCTAAAAATGCCAAGTAGCTGCCCCGTGTCATCCTCAGAAACTCTTACCTGCCAACTGAAAAATATATAAAAGTCAGCGTTGCTGAGTGCGTTCTAGTTTTATAAAAATATAACATTCTTTACTTTCGTTAAAACCCTTCTTTGCTTTCATACGCGATCATCCATCATACGTACAAATAGATAATATCGTTATTATTTTCCATTATCATTCATTATCTTTCATCATCATATTCACTCTTTCATTCCATTTCATTTACATTTTCTTTCGTATACATACCTTCGTTTTGTACTTTACATTATCTCTTTCTTTCATTCTCATACTTTCATAACGTACTTAACATCATTCTTTTACTTTCATACGGATCGATGAACAATACCCCAAATATTATGCATGAAGCTGGTGTTGGGCCTGTGGTAATTAAATCATGAACATTGTGCATGAAGCTGACCTAGTCACCTAGGGCAAGTCATCTCTCCTGTTCATTCAAACCAATAGGTAATACCCCAAACATTGTGCACGAAGCTGATGCTAGGCCTATGGTAATTAACTCACGAACATTGTGCACGAAGCTGACCCAGTCACCTAGGGCATACCAAAGGGTCTTGTGAATCTTAATGATTGACCCTGTGTGCATCCTTTAAGGTAGCTAACCCGCATCATAATTGAGCTAACGAGAACATGGTAGTGCACCTCCTTTCTATGTGCTTGCAAGCCATTCTTTCATTCATTACGTTTTACTTTTCATCTTTGTTATCTTTCACTTCGTTACGTTATTCTTTACGTTCTTTAATTCAGTTATCATATTACGTAAAGTAATAACATAGTATTTAAGGTATTTTATAATATGATATAAATACGTTTGAATACTATTAAAAGATAACACATTATACACACCATACATCAATCATACATATAATAACCCTAAACCATCCCATAATCATGCTTAAAATGGGTAATCATATCCCATGGGTCAAATCAGGTCAAACCCTACAGATTCTGGTTTTCCTAAAAATTCAGAAATAATTCAAAGTGTTTGGGCGCATGGGAACTATTTGGGCGTTTATGCCCTGTTTAGGCGTTTTGCCCCTATGTGGGCGTCTGAGCTTACACTTAAATTATTAAAAGTTGGGCGCATGGGCCTGACCCTTAGTCATCCTAGACAAATGTTCCATGCATTTGGTTACTATTCAGGCGCATGGTGTTTTGGGCGGTTGGGCACACTTGGACAGTTTTGACCGTTGGGCGCATGGGCCACTGTTTAGGCGCATGGGTAACCAACTTATACCCTAATCAAGAAAATTCAGTCCCAATCCAACATATATCATGATATAATCTTAATACTAACATTCTAAGCTGTAAAACACGTTCTTAACATAATCATAACATCATATTCACCCAAAATATACACCCACCCACATACACATTCACACATACATATGGGTACTTACACCCATTTTTATGAAAACATATTTACATGCATTTCCAACCCCAAATCAGTTAAAAACATGTTAAAAAGGGGTTCTAGAACTCACCTTTGCCAAACTTTCGGGTAGATTTCTTCAAACCTGTTGGTTATGAGCTCAAACTCCTAAAACCCACCAACACACACACACAAATATACATACTCATACATAAACATAAACTCGAACTAAAATCAGTCAAGAACACCTAAAAACCATCAAATTCTTACCTTAATTCGACTTCTTCTTGTTCTTCCTTCAAAATCCGTGCTCTTCTCTTTCTCTCTCTAGAATCCGATTGTAAAAGGTGATGTGCAGCCAACATGGGCGGCCATACTACCTTTTGTACCCGCTTTTTATTCTTTTGGGACTTTTGACACTTTTAACCCCTCAACATTGGGTTAAGTTATATTTCCTTCTCTTATTCGCCTTTAATATTTCTTTCTCGTCTATAAGAATATTCGGGTGTTACAACAATGGAATATCATGTTTTGAAACTGCATTATCTTCCAAGACCCGAACTTATGGACATCCATAACCAAGGGACCATACATTACAGTGAATCTTGGTCCAGATCACAACACACAAAAACCAGTAAGCTTGAAAAGCGTAGTTGCAGATGAACTAAAGAAAGTAAAAACAGACATGAAAGCATACAGTATTTTGGCAATGACTTTGCCATTTGAAATCTTGATAAGGGTTGAGAATTTCAAAATAGCATATGAACTCTAGAAGGTACTTCACACTATGTGTGAAGGAAGTGAAGAGATAAGAGAAATCAAAAAGGAAAA
Organism: Flaveria floridana; assembly: GCA_018326465.1. Taxonomy (NCBI): domain Eukaryota; kingdom Viridiplantae; phylum Streptophyta; class Magnoliopsida; order Asterales; family Asteraceae; genus Flaveria; species Flaveria floridana. The sequence continues at coordinate 7,379 of BJCO01426541.1, read as the reverse complement.
ATTGAGAACCCAATATGAAACCTTCCACCATGTTGGAGAATCAATTCCATAATAGCTTTACAGATTTGTTCAACTTGTAAATGAGATGATTGTTTATGGCCTCAAGTACGAATCTGTTGAAATAAACCAAAAAGATGTTGTACATACTGCTAGAGAGCTGGACTCACTCAGTGTCTCTAATGAAAGTAACTTTGGATCTTGAAGGATTATATTTAGATGCTCTAGTGGCTAAGGTGGAAGCACTAGAACTAGATGAAAGATCCAGAAACAATAACACAATTACACACGTGGAATCATACAAGTTCAAGGAACTTTAACAAATGGACAGTGCATTCTTGACATGCACTGGAGAAGATGAAGATGAAGAATTCCTAGATACCAGTGAAATTTCATTCTTCTCTGCTCCTGAATCATCCAATAACAAACAGAAGTCCAAGAAGAATGGTGTTCATGCTTCTTAAGAAACAACACCACAAAGCCAACAGAATCAACATCATTATCATGCTTCAAGCTCAAGCAAGCAACAACAACCAAATTCTCAAAACCTACATAAATTTGATGTAAGGCTCCATTCTCAGGACGCTTACAGCTGGCCAATCATCACACATAACACATATAATTTAATTAACTTTAATAAACATTGCAGCGGAAACACTAAAATAACTTTTAATTTCAATATAAATGCTTTTGCAAGTTAATACAACATTCGTTACAAAACATCGTTTGTTCGTATTATAGTGCAAAAACATTATGCAAAATAATGCCATCCAAAATGAGCCAAGTAGCCGCCCCGTGCCATCCTCAGCAACCATCAACTGCCAACTGGAAAATGCATAAAAAGTCAGTGTTGCTGAGTGAGTTCTAGTTTTATAATTAAAATACTTTACTTTTCGTTTAAAACCGTTCTTTACTTCCATGTGTGCTCACACATCATACGTAGAAATAGATACTCTTATTATTATCTTCATCATCGTTCATCGTACGTTACTCGTTATCATTCATTCCTTTTCATTCGTATGGTTCATTCCTTACATACATCATTAATCTTTACTTTCATTCTGACCAATGCCATGTGCTTCACCCCACCGTCATACATAAAGCAGGTACTGGGCCGAAGTCTATAAATAGACTCCTATACATTGTGCCCAGTGGCCTGACCACAGTACCGGGGTAAGCGGAAAGGATCCAATACGTATGGTCAATCGCACGGATTAGACCCAAGTGTGCATCCTTTCGGGGTAGTTAACCCGCACACAGTTGAGCTAACACCCTTCATTGAGTGTGAACCTCCATACATTTGCTTAATCGCACCGATTAAGCCCAGTGTGCATCCTTTCAGGGTAGCTAACCTGCACACGGTTGAGCTAACACCCTTTATTGGGTGTGAACCTCAATACATTGCTTGCAAGACTTTTCTTACATTCGTTCGTTCATTATTGTATGCATTCATCTTTCTTTACGTTCCACTTAACATTATCATTAACTTCCGCTTTACGTTACATACTACTTCTTATTCATTTCATAATCATAACATGTAAGTCACGGAATAATACATAATAGGAACGTAAGGAAACACACCATAACATACATAGCACCACATAAGCATAACATCCATCATCACACATTATCATAAACATCATGCATCATCCATTCCCATAGACATACACATACATGACAAGCATAGGCCATCATAGAACATAACCGACTCTCCGCGGGACAACAAGGGTTTGGGGGCGGCAGCCCCTGATCGCGGGATCCTAGGGGCAGCAGCCCCTAGTAGGGTCCAAGGGGCAACGCCCCTGGCTGGGAATGGATGATGTTTAGTATGCATTTCCATCCCTAAACTAGTTCAAAACCTTTAAACTAGGGGATCTAGAACTCACCTGTACTTGATGAGTAGCTTCTCAATCAAGCTTTTAAAGAAGGGGTTGCACTACACAACTTGCAGATAAGTTAACACTCAAAGGAGTTAATTTCTGCCTAATTTCGCTGCTAATTTTGCTGCATGATCAACAGTTTCGCTGCTCATTTCGCCAGCAGTTTCGCTGGCATCTTCGCTGCTAGTTTCGCTGGTAGTTTCGCTGGATGTTCGGTGCCAGTTTCGCTCAACTTTCATTGGATAACCATGTCTGCAAAACTACCTTCGAAACTATAGTTTCGCTGGAAGATCCATAGTTTCGCTAGACGAATATATAATTTCGCTGGATGAACACCCAGTTTCGCAGAACGGGATGAAAATTTTGAACCACCTCATTTTGACCCAAAACTTCAATATTTTACACCCAAGACCTTTGTTTATCATCCAATAGGCTATATCTAAGCTTCTTATGTGTTTTCTTACACAAAAACGTGAGTTTTGGGCGAATCTTTGTCACTTTCAAAAACCAAAGCCCGAGAATCCGGGTTTACATCAAAAGGAATGATTAAATAATGTTTCTTACCTGGATTCTTTGTCTTTTCTTGTTGTTTGGATGCCCACGAACACCGATCTTCAATCCCAAGATCAACCAAGCTTTGAATCTTTAATTCTCTCTACTTTCTCTCTCTACTCTCTCTCTCTCTAGAACTAGAGTGTTGAGTTGCAAATGAGAGCTGCTCAAGCTGATCCGTTTATATATACCAGGCATTCGCGGGACCTTAAACTCGTCAAACTTATAACCCAAGGAGTTAACTAGGTCTATAACCCATAACCATCTTATTTTTATTAAATGGTCTCGTCTAAGCCCATTATTATGATTTGGCTCGCTTAGACATTATTTCGGGCGTTACATTTGATAAACCCATGGATGATCTCACAATCATACTTTAAAGTGAAGATTAGACGGCAGCTTATGCAGCTTTCTCCACAAGCCTTGAAGCTTATCTGGGTGCTAACCTCACACCATCACAGATAATTCAACAAGACTTAGCTGAATTACTACCAGACATGGTTGAAGAAATGGATCTTAGTGGTCTATGGCAATGATTGCTTATAGATAAAAAAAGGTTTATATAAAGAAACAAAGGGTTGAGCATGGATAAGAAAACAAAGATTGGTTTTGAACAAACCAAGGTAAGATGCTACAATTGTCAACTATATGGACATTTTTCAAGAGAATGCCAACAATCAAGAGTTGATAGAAACAACAATCAAACATAAGCATTAAGCAGCTACCATTCAAACAGACAGATCCCACCTCCAATCAGTATCCCTGTTGCAGCAACCCCACCTTAAATCACACAATACAGCCTGAATCAGCACTCCAAATCATCTGTCATGATCATTAAAAAGGATAATGAGTGTGACTGCAGCATGTATGAAGCTGAAATTCAATCTCCAGATCATGCCCTCATGACAGACATTGAAGATAAAATTTCAGAAATCCCAAAAGAGGTAAACGAAAACTTCTGCAGACAAGCATGCATAGATGAAGTCAATAGATACAGAGAACATACAGACAAACTTTCAAAGAAAGTAGTTGAATTAAACATTGTAAATGAAAGTCTTGAAATAGAACAAAAACAATATGGAATCCAAATTCTTTCAATACAAAATGATTTAGACAAGTTGATGTCTAAAAAATTAACACTTGCAGCTCAAGTAGAGCAATTCTCTATGTCTTTGACTAAGTCAAAGACATTGTAGGCTGAAACTAAAGTGAAACTTTAGAAGTTTCAGGTATGCAACAAGAAGTTCTTCATAACAAAGGGCTTTTAAAGACCCTTCAGGATTAGGATATAATAAAGTTAATCCACCATACAATGATAATTATATTCCTTTACCTGATTCAATGACTAACAAATAGGGTGAGTCTCTTGACCACATGACAGAACAGATGATTCAAACCATCATCATTGTCATCATCAAAGTCATCATTAATGGCAAAAACACCTTTGATAAAATTTGTTAAAAGTCAAGCATCACCACAAGTTAAATCAATAGATTTTATCAAGGAGAGAACAATGAATTTTATGAACAAACATATGATGAAGATGATGTTGACTTATTGGATGATGAGTTAATTTAACCAATTATTGAAACTCACAAAGTTTCAAGTGTGGTTGAAGTACCAACCAAACAGACAAAGGAGACTCAAGGGTTTGATATTTGCTCCAGTGGAAGAAAAGATGGAACTTCCACTATCTCTCCTAAAAACAAATAATAGGAAAGACAATGCTCCAATTCTTCAAAAAAACAACAGTAACTTTTGATATTCCTTTACAATCAAATTTAAATTCAAAAGTTATAAACAAACAAGGCAATGCAAATTTACCATACTGTGAGTTGTGTGGTCAATACACTCACTGCACTGACAAATGAAAATATGGTAAATATTGCAAGTACTATCACATGAACAATCACAGTCTGAATCTTTCCATTTTCATAATTACTTTTCAATTTGTAAAAGAAACAATCATGGCACTCCTAACTGTTTCTTTAACAAGAAAAATGAAAAGCAAAAATACAACCTCAAGTGGATAACCAACTGAGAAACAAACAGTTATTCCTAATAAGAACAAATTAGGAGTACCAAGACAAACTCCTCATCAAAAGGTTGTTTTAAATAGTGACAAAACATTCTATGACACCTTTAAACAATCACACACTGATATCATATCATTGATCATGGGTTTCCGCACCATGATTAGTGTTTGTTGAATTTGATACAACAAACTATTGTTATATCCTTTGAGAGATTAACAATGATCCTTAGGGAAATCATCATCATCATCATTCTTATATGTTGATATGTGTTTTTGATCAAATGACTTGATTTCATCACCAGTGTTGAGTCTACCTTTTCTCTTTAGCCTTTCCAACCTTTCTTCTTTAAGAATCTATTTAGGAGTCATCTTCCTTTTTCCTTTCGGATCTAAGGAAGATTTAGTTCTAGCTTAGGTGATTTAGGTTGGGGAGAGTAGGGTTGAACTTTTAGTGTAGAAGAGACAGGAATTTTGAGAAAGTTCTCACTATTTACCTCAGAGGCTAGATCAAGGATAGCCTCTGTGATAAGCAGATCATTAGACAAGGATGACAATTCAATGATCCCTTCTGTAGCCTGGACTTCAGCTTCAGAAGAGATTTGAATATCACTACCTGTCCTAACTGATTCAGTTGCTGGGTCATGAGCCCTTATTTCCCCTTCTAAGTCAATCTTAGGATTAATAGGGACCTTAGGTTGACCAACTTTTTTCTCAGTGGTAGTTGGTGCACTCAACCTTTAAAACTCCTTAGATCCAAAGTATGCTACTATAACATCAGGTGAAGGTTGTTCAAGTGAGGACCTATGAGAACTTGGTTAAGAATCTGTGAAGATCAGTAAGCATCCTAGGATCCACTTGAATTGCAATGGGAGGTGGTTGTGGGAAGATGGCTGTGGAGTTTTGTGGTGTAGGATAAGTTGGGGATGGAGTTGACATGGAAAGGGTAAGATCCTCATTTGCTTGGCTCTGTACATTCGCCCGCTTTTTGGTAGCATCATCTTGAGAAGTAGATGACCTAGAGGAAGAACTTAAACAGACTTGGATTTGTACATGCATGACAGACTTCTCAATTTGTGCCTCGGCTAGTTTGGCCTTGAGATTTTCAATCTCAAGTTACTGAGTGGCAGACCTGTCTTCTAAAATCCTAACCTTGAATTCAAGGTTTGAGACTTTAGATAGCAGGTACTGAATGGTAAGTTATAGACTTCCATCATCTTCTTTTGAAGAATCATAGGGAGATGAGATAACATACCTTGTATGTTCATACTCACCACCAGTTGTGGTTTCTTGGCACCCTTGTTTTCGATGCCGACTGATGTCTCTTTCAGAGATGTCAATTGGCAAGGTTGCCGTAGACTCAATTCCAGCGATGTTACCACTATCCTTAGAGGTCAATTAGACACTCTTAGTAATGGCAGTTGAGCATACATGAGTCCCCCCACACCTGTAGGACTCACCTCAGTTTAGCTTAATCGATGTGGGCTAGAAAGAAGAGGTTCCCTGGGGCTCAGTTGATCTGAGGAGTGGTGTGGTAGATCGACATCATAGCCCCGAGGAAACATGAGATCCTTATCAGATTGGGTTAATAGGTCAGTGAAGGATATAACAGTTATACCTAATAAGTCAGTGAAGGATATAATAGTTATACCTAATAACCCGGGAGCTTGGTCAACATCTAGTGGCACTGAGCCAATAATGTGGTGTCCCTTTATAGCTACGCAGGGGAGTGTTGGGACTCATCCTTAGGGCTTGAAGCTTGGGTGTAACGCCCTAAAATTTCAAAATGAACCAAAGTGGCGGAATAATATTAATGATAGTGTTATTGAATTTTATTCTCGAAAAGATTGGTTAGTTCGTCAAGTTTAGGTTGGAAAACAAAATGTTGAAAACTTAAGGGATCAAATGTGGCTAAAGATGAAATTTATATAAAAACCCTAAGCCCCCCCCCCCTTCTTCCCCAAATCAGAGAGCCTCTCCCCTCTTCCCTTCTTCTCTCGGTCGAACCCCGACCACCGGCCACCAGCGGCCGATTCCGGCGAGTGCCGGCGAGTGGCACACCCCCCCTTGTTCCCCTCGACACCCCGAACACAAAAACGACCTCAATTTCTCCCAGAACGCGACACATCAACGGGAAT
>BJCO01426500.1:0-12002 GCA_018326465.1 Flaveria floridana | reverse complement strand
ACCACTTAACTAACTAGCAAATTTTTCTAGTTAAGTCTTACATATTTAACCTTTAGCATATTTTACAATATTAGGTTTTAACACATGATACATTAATTGTATTTTAATTACATAACACGAAATTCGGGTCGTTACATGTCGTCTGCTTTGATTTGATACGAACCATTAACAAAAGATTGTTGCTGATTTATGAGGTTGAGGATGATTTTCAGGGTTTATATAAAGGCGTGGATTCAAGGAATCGAGCGGTAACAAGTCGAGATTTTAAATGGTTTTGAGTTTCTGTTACTTATATATTTTTAATCATTATTTTTCATAGTTATAAAATATATTTTTATGCATATTGTGTATATATTACATGTATTTTTCGGTTATTTTATATAATACTTGTTTGGGTGGAATGGAATCTACATTGGTTTGTTTCGATTGATTTTGCAGGATTGATGTGTTCGTGAGAGGAACGAAAGACTTGAAGAAGCAAGAAAAGGGTTGTTAAATAAATGCTGAAACTTGAAAGTATCTTCATAACATAAACTTTATACGGCTGCACGAGTTCGTTTCACAAATTTTACAGGGTCATGCAAGCTCTAGAAAAAAGTTCCTAAAATTTAGGTATTTTTTGTTTGGGGTGATTATCACAAGATTTTCTTTAATAAAATAGATAAAACTGAAAAACCTACAAAGAGGGCAATGGAAATTAACGGATTATTATAAATATAAGAAAATGCAATGATCAAGGGGGTATCTTGAAAACTATTTTATTTTAACAACCAATATTAAAGGAGCAAGAGAGCATCTTTTAATTTTCTTTTCTTGTGAGATTTTCTGGATTGTGAAGATAAATAATTATTTGTATTTTGATTTGTAAGTTTTATTTATTTTAGTTTTGATTGATCTAGTCGTAACGTCCGGCTAGAACAATTTTAGTTTCAACGTTAAGATTTAATTTTTTTTATTTGGTTTGAGCTTATGTGAAATCTTTATGAGATATTTTTGTTCTAATAGTTTGTTTGTTTGATTCTTGATCTTAAACTTGGATCCGCTCCGGCATATATTATATTGTTAATAAAATTGACCACTTTATTAATTTTTTCTAATAAGGTTTTTCAAAATTTAAAATCCTAATCAAGTTTTAATTTTTGATACAAGGAACAATTAACGGTTTATGTTTGTCTATGAATTCTTTCTCGTTATAAAATCACACAATCAAGTTAAATATATTAAATGACATGTGTATTTAATTATAATTGATACTTCTATCATTGCAACCCGCACGCTAAGATCCTAACGGAGTGAGCTTAGAGGAGCAGGTTGACTCTAATCAACGAAATGCGCTTAATTAGACATTAGATAGAGTAAATATCCGAACGACGTGATGTCTAGTATCAATACAAATCATTAACTAAAAAAGAGTCATTGCACCGTAATCATTAGTTGATTGTAAACCCAGTCGAATTAATAAATTACCTTAGTGTTGAAATTAGTTTTCATATTTTAATTTACTTTACAATTTAATTAACGTTTATAGTACTTTCATTTTGCAATCAAAAGAATATAAAAAAATATTAAATTTTATTTTTTTGGCAGAACCTTAACACAACCGCGTGAAATTTCTTTTACAATTTTGACACGGTTGTGTCAGGTTGCTGGAATTTTTTCTACTATTTGTAATTTACTTCTGGTTTTAATTTTTAATTAAAACCCCCATCTTCCTTAATCCATAACCATCTATAGTAACTATGGTGAAACGTTATTGGTATTAAAATAATTGACATGTATCCCTAAAAACACGAACCTTATTTTCACTCATACTATTCTTAATGTGTGCACGGTAGGTTCACATCTTTATTATTTATTTGCTGTATTCGACACCCTTGAGTGTTGGTAATTATACAAAATGGCAATCCATGGGCAAATCCAATGACATCTGGTGACAAAATTTGTGGCGTTTGATGGAATGTTCTTTATTTTACACATCAGATTAGTGGAGTTTTCATTACTTTTCTATTCTAGTTTATTCTAATAATAATGTACACTTTTATACTATCTATTATTATAAAACTATACCCGGTCACTAATCACGAACAGACTTAATAATGTATTTTTACTTAAACAGTAAAATTAATATTAACTAAGTAATGTGTGTCTAAAATAATATGTTTTTTTTTTTTGCACGCATATGCTCCAACTTTGCTTTTGTTAAACCCTTGGTTAACACATTTGCAGCTTGCTCTTGAGTGCCTAAATATGACAACTCAATTTCTCTATTCAACATCTTTATAAAGTGACAGCGTACCTTTACATGTTTTGTTCGATAATGGAAAGTCGGGTTCTCAGCTAACTGAATTGCTTATTTGTTATGACATATAAGCTTCATTTTGTATTCTACTTTCTGATTTAATTCTTTCATTAGCCTTACCAACCACTCTAACTCTTGAACTTCATTAGCATAAGCTTTATGCTCTGCGTCGGTAGTCAATCGTGACAGCGTAGGCTCAAGTCCCAGATGCAAACACACAAACTCAATGAATTGGATAACTCCCAAATAGCTTTATTGATCTCAAGAAAATTACTCAAAACTTGACATCAATACATGTATTTATATTGACACCCTATCTTGCTATACAAGGTATTTGACTTTGACTCAAAAACTAAAACCGACTTATTTTAGATAAAGCCAAAACTACTCTCCTAGATAGCAGGTATCATGATTAGACTCTAACACCCAACTTGATGTGGAGCCCTTATCCGAAATCAATGCAACATACTCCCCCCTAATTTCGATGTGAAATTAGAGAGGTCTTCTACTCCAAGCAAGCACCTCATCTCCTTCATCTTGATCCTTGCAAGAGCTTTGGTTAGAACATCAGCTCGTTGTTGTTCTCCCGGTATGTATTCAATCTGTACTTGACCTCTTTCAACGCACTCGCGAATGAAATGATACCGGGTGCTAATATGTTTACTTCGACCATGAAAAAAGGGATTTTTCATCAATGCAATCGCAGATTTATTGTCTACCATTAACTTCACGGCTTGCTCTTTCAACCTGGTTATTTCACACAACAACCCTTGTAGCCATAACGCTTGTTGTGCTGTTGCTGTGGCCGCCATAAACTCGGCTTCACACGAAGAAAGGGCCACGGTATTCTGTTTTTGTGAGCACCATGCAATTGGTGAATCACCAAGGTAGAAGACGTACCCCGTAGTGCTTCGCCCGTCTTCCATGCTCGCATTGTGACTACTGTCACTATAACCTGTTAGTTGCACATTGCTTCCTCGCTTATACCGAATGCCGAAACTGATTGTCCCTTTAATATACCGTAGAATATGCTTAATAGCCACTGTATGAGATGTCTTGGGCTCTTGCATATATCGACTAGCAAGACCCACAGCAAACGCCAAATCAGGTCGGGTGTTTATTAAATACCGTAAACATCCAACTACCCGCCTATAACCCGTCGCATCCACTGGTTCCCCTTCTTCGTCTTTTTCTAGCTTTAGGCCTGGTTCGAGTGGAACATGAGTTGGGTTGCAGTCACTCAAGCCGGTCTCAATCAGTAATTTCTTTGCATAGCTCTCTTGCTTAATCAATATTTCATCATTTGTTTGGATTACCTCAATACCCAAATAGAACGTTAATTTTCCCAGATCACTCATCTCGAACTCGGCTTCCATTTGCCTTTTAAAGCTGAGTATTTCATCTTTGTTTGAGCCCGTTACCAACAAGTCATCAACATATACGGCTATGATCAAGATTGAGTTGGTGGTTCTTTTTACGTAAACCGCTTGTTCATGTTGACAAGGTGTGAGGTTTAACCTTTTAAGAGTAGCATCAAGTTTTGCATTCCATGCTCTAGGAGCTTGTTTCAATCCGTATAGAGCTTTACTCAATTTGCAAACCTTGTGTTCTTCACCCTTTTTCACAAATCCCTCCGGTTGTTGTACATACACTTTCTCCTTTAATACACCGTGCAAAAATGCCGATTTGACATCTAAGTGGTGTATATCCCAACCCCTATTTGCAGCCAAGGCGATAAGTAATCGTACCGTTTCTAGACGAGTCACCGGCGCGAAAACCTCATCGTAGTCAATGCCGTGCTCTTGTACATATCCCTTAGCTACTAGACGGGCTTTATACTTATTAATCGAACCATCCGGGTTTTTCTTCACCTTAAAGACCCACTTAAGTCCGATTGCCTTTGCTCCTTGCGGAAGGTCCATTAGACTCCATGTCTTATTTTTTGTGATGGAGTCGAGCTCGAGTTTCATTGCATTTACCCATTCTTTGGACTTCTTGGCTTCTTCATAACTGACCGGCTCATCATCATGATGTAGAAGTAGGTTCTCTTCACTATTACGAGGATTCTGTGTAGTTTTCTTTCCCAAATCAAAATCTTTAAGTCTTGTTGGTAAAGTGGTGACTCTTGTTGACCTTCGTAGATTAGTTGTGGGTTCAGTTTCTGCTTCAAAATACTCACTTTCTGGGAATAACGGGGCTGAATTGGGCTCTTCTGGTGGGCCTTCAAACCAGCTGTTTGAAGTGGAGTGTGTAGAGGTTGAAGGTATCGAACTTCCTGCTGTTGGGGCTGGATTGGACAGCCTATCTGGGCTATATCTCGGCCCAGAAGACCTGCTGCTGTTATTGGTACTGTGCAGCCCATGTTCATTGCTGTTCGGCCCATTAGGGCTAGTGTTAACATAAGCCCAAGTGACAGTGAAAGTACCCGGTTCATCAACTTGGGCTGCACAACTATTATTTGGCTTCTCCGTCCAATTCCATTCTTCTTTCTCGTTGAAGATGACATCTCTATTCACAATTACTTTCTGGGTGCTTGGATCGTACATCCGGAATGCCTTCGTATCCGGCTCAGTTCCAAGGTAGACGAGCTTTTGTGAGCGATCTTCTAGTTTTGTAAGATGATGAGAAACTACTTTTGCGTATCCGATACACCCGAATACTTTAAGATGGCTAATATTCGGCTTCTTCCCTTTGAGCATCTCGTAAGGAGTTGTGTCTTTCAATGCTCGTGTTGAGATTCGGTTAGTGATGTAAGTAGCGTGTCTCACACCTTCTCCCCACATGTAGTTAGGGACACGTTTTGCCTTTAAAATACTTCTCGTCATCTCGATTAAGGTCCGGTTACGCCGCTCCACTACACCATTTTGTTGAGGGGTGTAGGGGGCGGTCAAGTGTCTTTTTATACCTTCGTCTTGACAAAATTGTGTGAACCCTTTGGAGGTGAATTCCCCTCCTCTATCAGTTCGGAATGTGTGGATCAAGGCTCCTGTTTCTTTTTCCACCATCACTTTAAATCTTTTGAATACTTGGAATGCATCATCCTTTCCCTTCAAAAGATAGGTCCACATATATCTAGTAAAATCATCAATAATGACAAAGATATACTTGTTACCTCCAATTGTTGATGGAGTAATTGGCCCACATAGATCTCCATGAAGCAGCTCGAGGACTCGTGAGGCTCTAAATGTTGTTGTAATTGGGAATGGTTGTCAGCTTTGTTTTCCAACAAGACAAGACTCACATAATTGGTTTTCATGGTGTATTTTTGGTAGACCTCTTACCATCCCTTTCTTTGCCCTTAGCTTCATTTGCTCGAACAAGACAAGACTCACATAATTAGTATTTTTGCCTTTGTCTAGTTGTACCATAAGGTAGGGTTGTTCACGAGCTGAGCCGAGCCTAACCGAGCGGCATTTGCTCATGCTTGGTTCGTTTTCAAACCGATCCGATCCGATCCGATCGGCCCGTTTACAACCGAGCGGAAAATTGAACGAGTATTTTTCGAGCCTTAAATTTTCGAGCGAGCGTCGAGCGAGCGCAAACGAGCGGAAAACAATTTATACAACGCAGCTATTTTGTGTGTCATACGATTTATACTTCAGCGAATAAGATTTAATGACTTAAAAATATGTCACATTTCATTACATAATATTTTCATTGATGACAATACGTTGTGGCTGACGATGAAGTTAAGGTTGTATCCGATAAGGCGAAGAGCATATTGCAGATAACGATGACGGTGAGAGCGGGAGATGATCAAAAAAATATCTTTTTAACAGCTTAGGATTTCACTTTTATGTTTAATATAGAATTCTTTATCAGGTTGAGTGATCAATTATGCATAAATATAATTATATATTTGTATAAAATGGTCAAATCTACTAGAGTGCTACGTATAAACTATAAATACATATTAATTCAATCCGAACCGAACTGAGCGGACCTTTGCTCATGGTTGGCTCATTTACAAACCAATCCGAGCCAATCGGCTCGCTTACAACCAAGCAAAAATTCAAACGAGCATTTTCGAGCAAAAATACGAACGAGTATTTTTCGAGCAAATTTCGAATGAATATCGAGCGAGCAGCGAGCGGTTTAAACAACCCTACCTTAAGGTATTAGAATAATACTTAGTTATATTTTTTCTTTCATTAGAACGTGGTTGCCTACTACGTTGGATTGATCTATGTATGGAATTGTTAATCATGTGGTTTTTTAGTCTAAAACCATTTTAACCCGGCCCATCCTGACCCAAACCCATCCTGACCCGGATCCATTCTAACCCATTTTTAAATTAGTGCATTCTGACCCAAACCCATCCTAACCCAAACCCATTCTGACGCAAACCCATCCCAACCCAAACCCATTCTGACCTGGCACCCGACCCAACCCGACCCGCCCATCTTGCCAGGTATAGTTTGATTTGAAGCAATTGGCTTTCCAAAATTGACTTTGTTACATCAGGTTTGGTTTTCAATTTTGTTCATATTTGTTCAATTAGGTTCAGCAGGCGATGGTGGGTGTTGTGAGTTAATCATGTCTTGATTGATCATTGATTTCAATGTTGCTACAATAATTCGACTGATGAGTTTCACTTTTGAATGGTTGTCAGGTTCTTCTCTGTTAGACTAAGTTAGATATGAATTTTATATTTTCTATATTAGAGGGTATCTAATTGTAATATTTATCTCTTTATATAGAGATCATTGTAATCATAATTAATTAATAACAATTACCATTCTCCTCTACGGTTCTATATGGTATCAAGAGACAGAATCTTCCAAACCGTAGCTGCCGTCACCTAATTGCCGACAGCCCTTTTTTTTTCCAGACAACAACAGCCTCTTCTACCTGCTTCTTCCAGCCATCTACAAACTACCATGGCCACTATTGCTCTTTTTACTACCCAGGAGAAAACATCTCACAACTCCCACAAATTCGCCTTCACCCTATCCCTTACTAACTGCGGGTATTGGAAGGTGATGATCCAGCCCTTTCTAGTTTCAAACCTTCTGTTCGGTTATGTGGATGGAACCTTTCCATGCCCAGCAGCCACTATTCAAATCGAAGGGGCAACCACTGAGAACCCTAACTATGCACGATGGATAGCCAATGATGCTCATGTCCGCATGCTGGCTAGAGCGTGCCTATGCACCACAAACAGCCTCTCATGAATACACGCTGAAAACTCAACTTCTCAAGATAACAATGAAGGGTGATGAAAAACCAGTCGACTACCTAAGACGAGCCCAAGAATATGCAACTGCTCTTGCTAATATCGGTGAACCAATGAAGTATAAGGACCTCGTTATGCTGGCTATTTCTGGACTTCTGGCAGAATACGATGGCTTAAAAGCCAATCTTTTGGCTCGCTCCCCACCAATTACCTTCCATGAGTTACATAGCATTCTAACTGATCATGATTTTATGCTCCACAAAACCAACCTCACACCTACCGATGCACTACCGCAGGCCTTTGCTGCCACTGCTGGAAACCCGACCACAAACCCGAATGCTATTCAATCTCAACTTGCCAATTTGGATCTGTTAGCAGCGCAATTAGGATATCAACTAAGTCCTGTTGCTTTTGTTAATCCTCAGCCCCAAGCATTCTTTGCCCCCCGTTCATTCAATACTAACCGGGGTGGTCGTCGTGGTAACTCGCGAGGTAATTCTCGTGCTAATCCCAACAACCGTGGTTGTGATCATAATGGGAGTTCTAGAGACTATACTGATTCTATAAGACAATTTTCATGGGCATCTACTCAAAACACGGTGTATGGCCATTGCAATGGGTGTGGTATAGGTCATCTCCCGTCTCAGTGCCCAAATCAGTCCAGTTTTTCTACGCGACTGTCTCCTCAAGCAAATTTTGCAGGATTTTCGAATGTTGGTTCAACATCAAGAGCTACTTGGTTTCTTGACATGGGTGCTAACAGCCATGCTAGTTCTAACTTATCTAGCCTAGACACCTACGGAGTCTATCCAGGTAATGTCTCCCTCCACGTTGGTGACGGTAAGCCCCTTCCCATATCGGTTCCCCTACCATTATTTCACCAAATAAAACCTTTGATCTCTCCAACATTCTTCATGTTCCTGACTTCAAAAGAACTTGTTATATGTTCAAAAATTTTGTTATGATAATAATGTTTTTTTTTGAATTTCACTCCTCGTTTTTTGTTGTGAAGGATGTGTCTACACACACTATCCTCCTCACGAGTCCAAGTGAACAATGTCTTTACTCCATCCGGCTTCCTCACCTCATGTCTATTCCTAAAGTTGCTTTCACTGCTACTAAAGCATCTTCAACTATATGGCATCAACGTCTTAGACATCCACGTCAATGAGTTTTTCATTGTATTGTTTCAAACTGTTCTTTACTTGTTTCTACAAAATTGTCTTCTTCTTTATGCACTTCCTGCCAGTCAGGAAAATCATCTAAACTTTCTCTATCATATTCTAGTTTTAAAAGCAATAATGTTTTGGATTTAATATATTGTGATGTTTGGGGGCCCTCACCTACTGTTTCTCCTGATGGTTATCGGTTTTTTATATTGTGTGTTGATCACCATTCTCGTTATATGTGGTTTTACCCATTAACACAAAAATCTGATGTTTGCCCCCACCTTTAAAAACTTTGTTACTATGGTCGAGAGACAATTCAACACAAAATTAAAAAGTGTTCAAACTGATTGCGGAGGCGAGTTTCGAAACCTAGCACCTTTCTTTACCTCCCTTGGCATAATCCATCGCCGATCTTGTCTTCACACAAGTGAGCAAAACGGCATCGTTGAGCGTCGTCACCGCCACGTTGTGGAAACTGGGCTTACACTTCTTGCTCACTAAAATATTCCACAACGTTTTTGGCACTTCGCATTTGAAACAACCGTTTATCTTATAAACTGCTTACCTTCTCAAATCTCCTTAAATAAATCACCTGTCCAACATATCTTCAATCGTAAACCTGATTATTCCTTTCTTCGGATCTTTGGTTGTCAGTGTTTTCCATATCTTCGTCCATACAATCGTCACAAAATGGATTTCAGGTCTACCCCGTGCATCTTTCTTGGGTACAGTACTGTTCATCATGGATACCGTTGCTTCGACCCAACCAGTGAGCGCATCTACATAGCATGCCATGTTCATTTCAATGAGCATGTCTTCCTTTCTCGCTCACCTCCTCCACCACCCCAACATCACCATCCTATGTCTCTGTCTTTCCTAATACACCACAATTTTCCACTGAACGTCCTCCAGTCAACCCTCCAGCTGAACCCACCACCACCCTCCTACTCCTACCGAACAAGCATCACCACCACCTCCATCATCACCACCCCCATCACCACCACCTCCACCACCTCGGCCTCGGCCCCCCAATCTACGACCTAATCCCAAACGCAACTGTCCCGTATAATCCATCAGCCTGCACAACCACTACTTCTGATTTGCCTACCGAACCCACCTCCTTTACCATTGCCAACAAATCTCCAGAGTGGCGTCGTGCCATGACCGAGGAGTTTGCCGCGCTTCATAAGAATGGCACATGGTCGTTAGTTCCTTATGTCAAGAACACTAATCTTATTGATAGTAAGTGGGTGTATAGCTTAAAGCAGGATTCCCAAGGCAATGTTACCAGACACAAAGCTCGCCTTGTTACCAAAGGGTTTCATCAACAACCCGGCATTGATTATCATGAGACATTTAGCCCGGTTGCTAAATCCACCACTATAAGCGTGGTATTATCTCTTGCTGTCACCAATAAATGGTCCCTTCGCCAATTGGATGTTCAGATCGCTTTTCTACATGGTGATCTAAAAGAAACTGTTTACATGAAACAACCTCCCGATTTTGTGGACCCAGACAAACCGAATCATGTGTGTCTTTTACACATTTCTTTGTACGGACTTAAGCAGGGTCCTCGGGCATGGTTCCACTGTTTCTCTACTGCTTATCAACAAATAGGTTTTTGCGGATCAAAAACTGATGCGTCCCTATTTATTCTCAATTCCGGTGGCACTCTTGTTTACGTTCTAGTATATGTTGATAATATCATTGTTACGGCAATAACGACCACGCCATTAACCATGTTGTTCATAGTTTGAGCTCCACTTTTGCAGTCAGAGACATGGGCCGGCTTCACTATTTTCTGGGTAGCGAGGTTGTTCATCATGGTCTCAATATTGTCTTGTCCCAACGAAAATACATACCGGACATTATCAAACGATCGGGTCTGTCTGATTGCAACCCCGTTTGTTCACCAATGAGCACTTCTCAGATTTTAACCATTGACGATAGCCCTTTGCTTTCTGATCCCACAAGGTATCGTCAAGTTGTTGGGGCACTTTAATATACTACTTTATCTCATCCGGATATTGCCTTTGCTGTGAACAGGGTGTGTCAGTTTATGCACGCTCCCACAGAAAATCATTGGGTTGCTGTCAAACACAATTTACTTGGGATCTAACCTAGTCTTATGGACAACTCGCTAACAACCAACAGTTTCAAGATCTTCATCTGAATCGGAATACAAAGCCCTTGATACCGTAGCAAAATTAATTTGGTTGAAAGCTCTCCTTCATGAACTGGGTATTGTCACAAAATCATCACCAACTCTTTGGTGTGACTTAGGAACCACCTATCTTTCAGCAAATCCAGTATTTCATGCTCGTACAAAACATGTTGAAGTGGACTTTCATTTTGTCCGTGAACAGGTAACTCAAGGTCAACTAAATGTCCAATTCATTGCCACAAGTGATCAGATAGCTGATGTCCTCACCAAGCCGCTGCCCTCACAGAGATTTCTATCGCTACAGTCCAAGTTGCAGGTCGTTCCCCGCCCTGAACTTGCGGGGGAATGTTAGACTAATTTAGATATAAATTTTATATTTTCTATATTAGAGGGTATCTAACTGTAATATTTATATCTTTATATAGAGATCATTGTAATCATAACTGATCAATAACAATTACCATTCTCCTCTATCTTAGCGATATATATCATCAGCCGATTATATCGGCTGATATTGTGTGATTATGATAGGAACAAGAAAATAAGAAAACAATTGCAGACTAGCTTTTATTTCAATGGAAAAGATAAGGCCCGATTCGAGAGGGGCAAGGTCTCCAAATACAAAATGATAGTGAAAAATAATATTCAGATCCTAGAACAATGAACTAGTCTGCCTATTTATGCTGATAATTGAAAAGTAGCTGATCCTAGAATTAAGGTGCAATTGATCCTAGAATTATGATAATTGCTCCCATTTGAGCTCATTGCTAAATATAACCGAATGGGTTAAACAGACTGCCAAAAATAGCATTGAATTGCTGGTTGTTCACAGCTGTCTCGATTTGCTTCTTTTTCCTTCTAGAATAAGTCTTTAATGCCCGAGATTTACTTGGTATTGCAACAGATTATTAGTATTTGCATTTGATTTGGTGTACAATTGTGATGCATATCTGTTTCCTAATTTTCGGTTGGATTATTCCCTATTTAAAGGGATTTCATCATCAATGGAATTGATTCAGATTTTCACACCATAAACTCTTTTATGGTATCAGAGCAATTCTGATATCCTTCTCTCCCCTTTTACCTTCCACCGCCTCTTTTGTTTTTCTGATCGGATACGTCCGACCAAGTCATCAACATGACTAAAGAAAATGTCGAACAACCCCCAAAGCCCCAATCCTTACATCCTGCATA
>BJCO01426247.1:0-11567 GCA_018326465.1 Flaveria floridana | reverse complement strand
GAACACATACACAAGTCGAATTCCAAGTGGTTTCAAGTAGTACAAGTGGTTTACAAGTGATAATCATCATCTAAGCACGTTTAAAGGTTAGTTTTGATTGGTTGTTTATAGTTTTTGATGAAGATGAACCCTAATTTCGAAATTGATGATGTTAATATGAAATTGATGATTGTTAGATAATTATATGATGTTAGTTAAGTTGTATGAATGCTAGATGATGTTGATTATGCAAGAAATCTATGGTTTGATAATTTAGTTCATACATTGCCATAAGAGGAAACTTTTTGTTCTTGGAATTCATGATTTGATGATGCTAAGATGTTAGATGTAATGCTTAGATGTTAGTTTAATTGAATTGTGCAAGAAAGCCCATGAAATTGTGATGTTGGTCATGACTTACTAAAAGTAGAAACTTTTGTGTATGTTGTTTGGGAATTTGGATGTTTTGGAGGTGATTAGCATGCTAGGATGCATGCTATCAACTTGATTAGGTATATAATTGTTGAAATTATGGTTGAATTGGATGCTAAATCACTTTTGGGTATTACTTTCCTAAAAGGGAAACTTTATTTTTAATGAACTTTGGATTATGATGATTAGGTATTGTTGATCATGTCTAGTTGTTATTATGAGCTTGAATTAGTATATTAGTAATGAATTCATGAGTACATTGAGTGTTTGATGGATTTGGGATGTACTTTCCCAAAGAGGAAACTTTATTTGTACAAATTCTTACATATGAGGAATTGATCATGGTTGAGACATTAGGATCATGCTAGTATGTTCATGGATGAATTCTAATATGGTTGAATGTGTTGATTGGGTTGTATGAATGTTTAATTGGTTAATTATAAGTTTTGGCCTAGTTATGGGAATTCCTAGTTATGGGTCATATAAATATGTCATGCATGATTTGATCTTTGTATGATGCACTAGTTGTGTTGTAGTCACACTAAGCGTGGTAGTTGTTAGACTTTTGCATGAGTTGTATGATGGTCTAATGTGACATGATGACTTAGGAAGAACCTAGGTTGATAATGTGATACGCATGGGTAAATTGCGTGATACTCTTGTATGTTAAGTTATCTTATATGATTAAACAATATTTCATCTAATATATCACTAACGGGTCAAACGAGTCAACTAGGTTAACCTAGGGTTGTTAAGTTTTTTGTGTACACGTACTTATGTACTTGTGTGTTCTAGGTAACCTTTGAAGGGTTGTCTTTGCATCTATCATGAGTCTCTTTATTCATTATCATTATACACCAGGTGAGTTCATGCCCCTCTATTTTTATAAACCTTCTTATGGGGGAGGTAGCATACTTGTACTCAAACGATGTTTTATTATTATAAGTTGTGTATGTTTTTAACATAGTGCTTAATACCTTGAAAAGTCCTCACACTTTCGGATCGTTAATAATGGTAACTAGCGGTAAATCTTGGGTAGTACTACTGGGTGTGACGAGCCCCACCCATCCGACTCGAGGTCAAACGGGTGCAATATTGTCCTAAACATAAACATCATCACGACCTGGTAAGTCGTGACGGGAGGCAATAAACGCAACACAGTCAGCTTCGATCGCGAAATCACTATGGTTATTACATGTGAATATAGACTAGCTTTCTTATTCAATACACTTCTTATGCTATACAATTGTTAATATTCATGATAAACGCAAACTCAACTCACCAACCATTGTGTTGACATTTTTAGTATGCTATTCGCAGGTCGTTAACTCAGCTTTCCGTTAGGAGCACAACACGGGTCCAGCATGCATCCTAAGACTTTATTTCATAGACACAGTTGTTTATCATTTATTTATGGGTTTTAAACATTGGGATGGCGCGTGTTTTGCCATATTATGCATTTTATTACTTTGGGTTTGTCTTATTTACAAAACGCTTCCGCATGTTTTTAAACGTTTGAACTTTGGTTTTGTTATGAATGTGGCATGTAGTGTCGTTCTGAGTAACTATTGACTGTGATCCTGGTTTGTTCATACGCCTCGCGGTAAAACCCCGCACGTGGATTTTGAGGGCATGACAACAATATTATATAAGCACCACAACCGAAGGTAGACTGTAACTGTAATAAATTGCCCCTACCCGTGCCTACCGTAAGCACGGGGTGAATAGGCTAATAATGCACCCGTTTAGACCTCCAGTTAGGGTAATTAACCCGGGTGGGGGTAGTCAAACCCAATAGTAGTATACATGATTACCTCACTTCGAAAAATAAACTAACGGCCCGATAACAGGGGACTTCATACGGTCACTAAACAACTTATATAACATGTGAAATCATTGACAAGTAAATTTGCATGCAATCTCCCCCAAAATGAAAATAAGTAAAAATGGGGTCGTGAAACTCACCTGTAATGCACGCGTGAATACTAACAATAGTCTGTACGTATGATTGATCTAGGAATCTCATAAACAAAATCATAATATATTCATGAGGTCATGATTACTAACCCTAGATGGTCATTCATAACTCATCCACAAAGTTAGTTTTGAAAATGTCACTTGACTAGTTAGACACGTCGAGTCGTTAATGTTTTATTTAGATTCTTGTCTTTATAGTTATCTTCCTAAAAATACATAATGTATTGAATGGGTTTTATATTAAGTATAATGTCATTATACTTTTCATATGTATGAGTTTTATTTTTACCAAATACCTCCAAAAATTTACTTTATATAAATATGGGCATTTGACAGAATCAAGAGGATTTTTGGGTTTGGTTGTCATCCTCTTTTAATGGTACAAAGAATTTTCATAAAATCTGATATTTTTACCACATCTAGATCTATGTCTCGGGCTTCCAAAAAGGTATATCTTGTACTATGTAACTAAGTTTAGGTGCCTCGAAATGGGTTATGAAGAAACAGATGTTAGTGCAGCATTTTTCTTACATGTCTATGAATTTCACTTTTTGAGGGGTCAAACCCTACATTTACAAATAGAGCCTATAGTAATTTTAAACCTAACACCTTAAGATAAGTTACCACAGAAGGAAAAACTCCATTTAATTATTTAAACATAGCTTATGCCTACATCTTTCTGCCCTATCTAATCTGCCAAAAACTTAGATTCAACACTTTGATTATATTTATATGTTTTGGATGGGTTATACTTATCTAAAAATTTCAAAGTTGGATGCGTTAAAAACTAGATATTCTAAGGTTAATGTTAGGCTTAAGAAATGGTTTTTTTGACCATGTTTAGGTTGAGTTATGGTGTCTAAAACACAGAACATGAATCTGCCAGAAAATATCTTACATGTTTTGTTACTTTTTAAACTTTGCTAGAGCACCTTTGGATGAGTTAGTGAACATGAACACATCATGATGATGTATAGAAGATTAGAAACAAGGTGCTAAGATTAAACAAGCAAGGAGAAAGAGAAGTTAGTCTTGAAATGCAAAGAAAAAGAAGACTTGATCCTTTGAACTAAGAACCAAACAAGGAAAAGTAGAGAAGATGTTATAGGATGCTTGGAAGCTTCAAAATTTACTTGATCTTCGACCAATGACACTTGAACACACAAGATTTGTATGATTTAAGTTTGAAAGATGGTGAAGTGAGGGTGGTGGAGGTTTGGCTGAATTTTGAAGGGGAAGGGAGAGGTAGGAAAGTGTGTTGGGTGGTAGTGGTGTCTTGTGTTGATTGATAGCTAAATAGTATGTGTATCTTATATTCTTTCACTCTTTTTAAACCTAGGACTTTGGTACATGGAAGGACCAATTCTTGGTCAAAGGAGGGGGACGAAAGTGATATTCCAAGAGTGGTAATAAGGTTATATGACTTTAATCATCTTCAAAAAGTGGTTCATGAAAAGGAAAGACTTGTATTTGATAAATCTAACATATTGGTACAAGTTTCTTGGAAAGAAGAAAAGAAAGGAAAAGGTGAGGTGATGGGGGTATGGTGGACGGACAAGGAGGGGGTGGGGGGCTTGGTTTTTAATTTTTGTATAGTATTGGGTATTTGGGTAGCATTTGTTGCACTATAGATATTTTTACATATTTTTGTATTATTACTTTTTACTTTTTAAAATATATCAACATATTATAAGAACTTGTGTATATCATATATTTTAATATTGATGGTATGTTAATGATACATCATGTATCTAGTATTTACGTTAAAATGATTCGTTCCACGTAAAATGTCAATTTACATGATTAGGTTTATTTATTACTTTAAGTTTTTCCAATGTATTTAATTTGGAATCTAAAATACTTTGAAACACTAAAATATAAAATACTTTAAAACACTTTAAATTATTTATTATTACACATATATTAGTTATCACCAACGCTCGTGTGTGCCGGTTGTATCGCATGTAAAATGGTAACTACGCCAAATCACTGATTCATGAAATGTAATGCATGAAATTTTTCAATGCATAAAACGACTTCAATAAATGGAATTCAATTGAACATCAAGTATTATAGGTGTAATTATAACCAAGTCAAGGTCGGGTATTGACCAGAAATTGCCGGTTGTCATAACTGTTTAGCGATGTATATTATATATATATATATATTATTAATCCATTAGGTTGGTGACTACAAGGATTTTTAAAAACTTTTGAGATAATCACTAAAGTCTTTATGTTTACGAAGATACCCTAAAACTTGATTTCTCTTGAAGTTTCAAGTGTACTACTAAAGTATTAATATATCCAATAAGACCCAAATGACCGCAAAGAAGACAACCACCGATGTTGTAGGAGCTCCACAACTACACCACCGCCACCTAAGTACCTAACGCAAAGAGGGTGAATTTAACTCTAACATCGGTAATGTGGCGATGATGACCAAGAAGACGAGAAGAAATAGATCAGAAACAACAGAGTCGAGAGAGACGGTGATACGTGGTGGTATTCAGACATGAAGTAATTTTAGAGGGGGAAATAGAATTATCATAAGAAGAGCTTCACTTTCAAGTTTTAAAAAAGTTTAACCTTCTATTTCCATATATTTTATTATGCAGACATAATATTTTATATAATAAAAATAGTCGTAATGCAAAAAAAGTTAAATAAGAATACATAAAGTTTATATTAGATTATTATTGAGTTATTAAGCAACATTAGTGTAAAAGTACCGTATTATATGTCGTTGTATCGATTGAGTGTATGTATCTTTAGTTATTTAAAGAATGGATTTCAAATGAATATAAAAATTGATATTTATAATATTTAAACTCACATATAATATTTTAATTTTTCTCTTCTTTTTCGTTTTTACTAATAAAATACCAATTTTATATGTGGTCAGTTGTGTTGGATGGCCAGTTGTGGTGGATGGGTATGTAGTACAATGGAATTTAGCACGTAGTTACTAAATTTGTAGAACAATTTAATAAATAATATAATAGTTATGTCGTAAGGAGTCTAATTCGGGCACCAAAACTTACGTGTTAAAGATTTGTTATAATTATTAGAATAAAGAAAATCTTCGTTTGAAAAAATAAAACTTTATATGGTGGTAAGTTATTTTATTACTAACGAAAATAAAGTTTCATGATGAGTAACATTTATCAAATGGTATAATTTTATATGTTTGAAATTATATTTTTTAAAGTTACATTTAAACATATTTTTCCTACATGTGTAGTGTAACAAATAACAATAGAATTGATCCATCGCGTAAGAGAGTTTACAATGAAAAAATCCGCGGCAATGCGCGGTGTTAAATCTAGTTCTATATTATTCGATTGAAAACCATTAAAAAGACTTTTATGTTTCCAAATCAATAGATAGAATCAAAATAAAAGTTAAATTATATATTTGAAAGGGACATGAAATATTTAATTCAATTAGTTAATTTATTAATGAATATCGTGAACAACTGAAAGAACCTAATGATACACTTGATTTTCTGGCCATTTATACTTTAAGACCCATGAGATGGGATCACTTTTTGAAAAATAAAAACCAGCACCTGTTACTAGCCATAAGCATTTATGGTCCTTTAAAAGGCTTTGACCACAATCTTCTGCGACATAGTTATCAAAAACGGGAAAACTAGCCTTTCGAATAGCGGTCCCATCATCACTAAACCAAAAAAATTCACCTTCAAACTTAGTTGTCTCATCAAAATTCCTACGAAAACTCCAATGAAATGCGTCTTTTATCGTCATTGTCTTGTTTCCAATATCATTGTCTTTTGAGTAAACATGCGCAACCAATTTCTCAATGTTAGCATCAATGACTTGTATTGTATAGGACTCGAATGATGATCTTACACAGCAAACATGATATGTTAAAACCAAAAGGTATAGAAAGTGTAGTGCAGCACCCATGTTATGTTTTGAGATGGTGAGCCCAAGAGCTTGATTCCTTTATATAGATGATTTTCTTAATAACTAGTGTATAATGTCTGCTTAATTTACTAACGATCATTAACTATCTTCATATAAACGCTTTTTTAAAAGACACCAAACACATGTAGTAAGTTATACATTATAATAAATGTCATGTTGTTTTAGAGGTAGTTTTGTTTGATATCACATTAATGTCATTCATTTCTTAATAACATAACAGAATATGTTTATTTTCATTCCATGTAATACAATTCATTTCCATTGAAGGTAAGTTAATAACTATCATGCCATTCTGAGTCCCACCTATTTTTATTAAAACATCAATTTGATAAATGTACTAAAAATTTATGAATCTCAGCCGTTAGAACCCGTAAAAAACATCCTAACCAATTGTTTCTTCATCAAATTCAACTTGGTTGAGATTATGGTAGAAGGTGGAGTTGGGCCACATGTCAGAGGGTTCAACGGGGAGATGGTGGTAGGAGTGTGTAAAAATATTTGAATTGAAAACCGAATCTGAAATCTCCAAAATTGCAAATCTTCTCAAACTGTTTTGTCGTCTTCTCAAAATAAGTGTTGACTCGTGTCGTCTTCTCAAACTGTTTTGTCACGTGTCACTAAAAGCAAGTCAACTATTTAATGATGACACTAAATGCTAATAATATTACTTTCATTCTTTTTAAATTATAAAATAGATTTTTTGATAAATTTAACACTTGTTTTTTTCTTACATATGCAATTTATGAAATATAAAGTTCTTAAAGGAAAATGACATTTGTTAAATAATGACACTGTCTAATAACAGTAATTTTAAATAAAAAAACATAACTTTTTAAATGACATTGTCTAAAAATAGCCATCTTTAAAAAATTGAAGTGTTTAAAAAATATATATTTTAAAAGCAAAAGTTTTAAAATGACTAAAGTTTGAAATGACATTGTTCATTCAATCTCTGTATGACACGGTTAAAACTAATGCTAAATAATAGAATACTAGTATTAAGCCCCTGTGTTGCGACGAAGAACGTAAAACTGTGTCAAGTAGCACTAATGTCACATCACTGTTAACGACTGTCAATACAGGAAAAACCTTAAAAAATAATAATAATTAAAAACTAAAACCGAACGGAAATAGACATAAAACGTAAAACTAGCCACGTGAAAACAAACAAACAAACAAACAAACCCAGTATATCTCACTCAAGAGTAGTGTCTGGGGGGGTAGGTGGTGGCAAGTAAAACTAGCCACGTGAAAAGTAAAACATTAAAAACAATAATTAAATCGATCTAGGACCCGCACATTGTGACGGAGCCGTTAAACGGGAAAAAAAATAAGCGTAACAATGTTAACCCACACGCGCACGTTACGGTGTGTTAACTTGTCACATCCCGGCGGATGCGTGAAAGTTGCGGGTGGGGTGTGACTTGCTTTATCAGAGTACATTAATTATAGCGAAGTAAAAATAATAATTATACATACATAAAAACACAACATAAGACATGCTTTTATTTATAATGTTTGGAATTACATCTTGTATATAGTTTTTAAAATTAGATGTAATTTTTTTACAACTGAACTACAGCATGTCTTTAGAACCGAAGGAAGTGTGCGTCAACGTACACACTACCATCAACGATGTTAACGGTTAACGTGACGCATACTCTCCCGACCACTTCGCCCCAACCATTATGCACTTCAAAGCTAAAATCAAAAGAGTTACTCATCGGCTCCTGAAAAAACATACTTAAACCAGTAAACAAAAAGTTGGTGAGAATATAGGTTTATATCCAAACAAAATATTTTGTTGATGCACTAATTACAATCAAACTTGCTCACAACATAATCATATTGTCACGAAATAATTCACAAAATCAGATAATATTACATCTCAACCCTCATTCGGTTAGGTGCAAGAAAATAGCAGCAACACTCATCCTGTTGGTGCAAATATTTTCCTAAGTAGCGCTACTAATATTATCGGACGGTTTCTCATTCGAACTAATGGTTGTATCACAAATGACAGTAAGTATCAAAATATTTTCAAAAATAGTACATCAACCCAAATCAGTATGCTTTTTCCCCCAAAAACTTTATGAATACCAAATGATCAAAATGGGGCTATGAAACTCACCGTGTCTCCAAACTTGAATCTATAAAATAGTTCACAGTATCAGATAAAATTTTCTATAAAATTTTTAAAACCTCGGATGTAAATATCTTTTGGAATTTCAGCTGTAAGGTAATCAAATAATATTATCACAAAATTTCCAACAATTAGTTTATTATACATAGTTACTTAAAATTAGTCCAAAGTCTTCATAAATCACCAGAATTACCTACGGTTATACAAAAATCACTAAAAATTTACAGAATGTTATTTCCATAGTTAGTAACATCCCATAAATTTTATAACATCTAACTCCCAACATATTGTTTTCTGTAATTTTAATAATATTCCCAAAATTTATTAAAAATATCTTCTGTAATTAATAAATTCTTAAAATTTTATAGATAGTTTTTTATATAAAATAGAACATCATATAAATATATAAAGGTCCAACTCGTAGCATATTAGTTTCTATAAATTTTACAATAATATTAATATTTAGAAAAAATGTTTATATAACTCCAGAAATTATGAAATTTATATATTATGTATATTAAGATTTAGTATTACATCCATAATTTTCTCAGAATTTATTATATACTTTAGCTATTTATTCTGATTTTTCTACTGCAGAAAACATAAAGATTCGTATCTTAATTATAATAAGGAAATAAATTATAAAATAATTCCAGAGACTTTTATACTTAAAAATAAATATTTTTTGAATTTATTAGAATTTTCTCGGATTTATATCTATTTTTTAGTATTTTCTCTATTTTCATTATTTAAAAATAATTTGTATAAATTGTTTCACTTATCATAATTTTGCCAAATTTTCCAGAACAATATTTCAGTATATAAATAAAGATTTTTCAATATTTATTCCCACAATCGCATTTGTTTAATATTTTACTAGATTTTTCTTAATAATTTCAGGATTTAATTTCTGTAAATCAAAATATTCCCTTTATCACAAGTTTTCTGAATTTTGGTAACTTATAACTTGTGATTAAGGAACTTAAAATACTTCCAAGGTTGGTTTTGGTGTTTTAATACCCAAAACTACTATATATGTGTTTTATATCACATATGTAACAAAATATAAAAACTAATGAACTACACCTTTTGAGTGGGGTTTGGCTACTTTAAAACCGAGAAGAAGGGCCGTGGAGGTGGTGGTGTTGGTGTGGTTGTGCTACGGTTGGTGATGGTGGTGTGGTTGTTGTTTTGTTGTTGGTTGTTGTTGGTTGTTGTTGGTTGGCGATGGTGGTGTGGTTGGTATGTGAAAGCCGAGAGATGAGAGGGACAGAGAGGTGGTGATCGAGTGTGGTGGTGCTGGAGCTGGTTGTGGTCGGGTGATGGTTGTGTTTTGAAAGATGAAGGTGGTGGTGGTCGCGATCTTGAGGGTGCCAGCCAATAATCCCGAGAGATAAAAGAGAGTTTGAAATGGCTTTGGTTGTGTTTGCAAATAGCGGATGTATGGGTGTATATGGGACTTCGGCCGAGGGACACCTAAGGGTGTCATCATGACCTCTATTGCTAGCTTAGATGAATAAGCTATGCTAGGTTTGCTAGGTGTCAAGTGGAGGTGAGGTTTGGTGCTAAGGTGGCCGAGAATGCTCTTAGAGTTTGCCACCTTTCCCTTGGTAGTTATGATGTTTTGACGACTAAGGTTAGGCATGCAAGGGTGGCGTTTCATGAAGTCTTGGCCGAGAGGATTAAGGTGGTGTGTGTCGGTTTGAGGGTGTGAAAGCAAGGTGTCCAATTGACCTTTGGGGAGTTGCAATATTCTCCACTTTGTAATGATGATAGGTTTGGCTAGGTGGCGGTTTAAGGGATGGTGATGGTATGGATACAAGGTTGCTTAGTCAAGGTGAAGATCTAGGTGGTGTGTGGTGGTCTCGGGTGGTGGTTTCGGGTGGTGGTTTTGCTTGCTCGACCGAGGGTTTTGGGAAGGGTGGTTTGGGTGTTTTAGTTTAGGGTTAATCTTAGGTTTTGAGAGTTTGATTCAATTATGTTTGTTTTGGTTTTGATCTACTTGATTGTTACGTATATATGGATGTATATTCATGCATGTATACATAGATCTTTAGTAAACATGTAACCATATGTATCTATAGTACACATATATAATACAATTAATCACAAGTCTATAGCATGTGCATGTATATATGTATATATATGTGGAGTCATAAATACAAAAATGCATGTTCCATCTTTATATACTTGCATGCATACGTAAAATTTGGTATATATATATGTATGTGTGAACTTCGGGTATATAAACATACATGCATACGTGCATACGATTAGGGTTGATGATGCTTTGATTGTTAAATTGTTGTTGTAATATCATGTTGATGAGTCCAAATCAATCCAAACTCCATTTCCATGTTTCAGATCTGGGAATTTCTGAAAACACCAAGAACACACACTAGTGTGTGTAAATAGCGAACTTCTGCTCTTCTTTCCAATCTTCATGGAATCTAATCCAAACGTCAATCTTCTGCTTCTAATTGATGGTTTGATCATGGATGATGATCAAACAACATCAATTTCGTGCTAGATCCATCAGATTCACCTTCAAATCCTTGGATCTCATGAAGAACACCTATGACTTTTTCTTCAAGTTTTCTTCAAATCTTCTTCCATTTTAGCACTTCAACCATGAAATTCGACCTGAATCAATATGAATCCATCAACTCCAGCTCTGATACCAATTGTGTGTTCATAATATGAACGGGAACATTGAGCATGGATCTTAGGATTCAAATTGATATGAATAATATTTGATGATTAGATGCTAAAATCAAATAATTATGAACACAAAAGTGTTTAATGCTTGTTGTTTATTGATTTGATGATGAATTCATCATCCATGAAGAATGGTGATATGATGATGTTGGTGATGGAGTATGATTCCCACACTTGGTGGTGAACCATCCATCCTTTACAATGAAAGATAAACTATTCTATTTATACTAATCTAAGACCATTACAATGTAAAACCCTAGACTAATAATGTTGACTCTTGTTGACTTGTTGACTTCAAGCTTTAATTCTTCATCTTCTTGTTGACTTGGAAATCTTCAATTTATTCTTGTTGGCCAAAACCCAACA
>BJCO01426236.1:0-12972 GCA_018326465.1 Flaveria floridana | reverse complement strand
ATAGACACAGTGGGAGTTCAGCTTTGGTAGCTGCTCCGATACATGCGATGTGGTATTTACTGTGTGCTATGTAGCGTGCGATTTTGGCCTACCTCATGTGGATTATGTAGCGTGTGATTTTGGAGCTAACCCATGAGATGGCGTGCGATTCTGGCTAAACCCCGAGAGCCCTCACACACACAGGGGGAGTCGGTCTTGGTGACCTCTCCGTTGGTGCGATTTGTGCGATATGTATGGTGGAACTCATAAGGGGACATAGACACAGTGGGAGTTCAGCTTTGGTAGCTGTTCCGATACGTGCGATGTGGTATTTACTGTGTGCTATGTAGCGTGCGATTTTGGCCTACCTCATGTGTATTATGTAGCGTGCGATTTTGGAGTTAACCCATGAGATGGCATGCGATTTTGGCTAAACCCTAAGGGTTCTCACACAGAGGGAGAGTTGGTCTTAGTGACAACTCCAATGGTGCGATTTATGCTACAGGTACTTCGGGTACGAAGATGTGAAGGTGCGATAAGTAAGATAATAAATGAATGAATGACAAAGCATGAATGAAAGGAACGAACGAAGGATAATGAACGTAATGAGAGATAAAGAACGAACGAATGAAAATAATGAACGGAAGGAACATAGTGTTAACGCAGGAAAGGGATCCTCGTCACTCGACCTCAGTAATCATGGTTGTGTGCCATAAAGAGGGTAAAGTGTGACCGGATCCAGATAGAAGGAAAAGATAGAGAATGCTTGAAAGATAAAGATAGATAATGAACGAATGATAGAAAGAGAATGAATGAAAGTTAAAGCTAAAGAATGAATGAGAAGAGAAGATAATAATGATATTATCTACGTGTACGTACAATGTGTGATAGCGTGAAAGTAAAGAAACAGTTTTTAAAGGAAAGAAAAATATGTTTTTATTATAAAACTAGAACTCACTCAGCAATGCTGACTTTGATGTGTTTCCAGTTGGCAGGTATGTTGTTGAGGATGGCACGAGGCAACTACTCAGCTCTTTTGGGATGGCATTCCTTGGTTAATGTTTTTGCAATGTATTATGTTGCATGCATTTATAAAACAAAATGGTGTTTGTAGAGGATTCGGATAAACGGAATTACTTAAGGAATCCTCTTAAAAGAAAGATGATGTTTTTAATGTTTCCGCTACAACGATCGTAAAATAATGTAATGTTATGAAATGACATGTTTTTAGTAATTAATAAAAGTTTTAAATTCCGCTGCAAAGTAAATGTACGTTTGAAATGTTTTATGTGCGACGATAGACCAGCTGTGAAGTGCCCGGGAACGGGGCCTTACACACATGTCGCTGTTATAGGTTGGTCTATACCGATGATATGTCTTCAGTACAGACTTATTGAGAATTTTTGACAGGTTAAACTCTATAACGACGACAAGTCGTTGGTATAGACTTGACAGGCTGCTAAAATATCAGACGGGTTTAGGAAAACCCTGTGCCGATGACAAGTCGTCAATACATGTTAAATTTATTTATTTTTTTTGTTTTTTCTTCTCCGTTTACAATTAAAAAAAATTAAGACAACATGTCGAGACAACATGCCATCGGGATAAATAAAAATATTTAATAATTAGTAAAAATCAAATATAAAAAAATATTAAGTACCTTTCCCAATGACATGTCGTTAGACTAGATAAAAATATTTAAAAAAATTATTAAATTATTATTTTCACCTTATAGCGACGACTTTTAATAACTGATAGGAACGACATGTCGTCGCTATATGTTTGAGACCCCTTTAATCGAACAGAGTCTCTCTGCCTTATTTTTTACCCTGAAACCAAAATCTCAAAACCTTTTGTTTCCTCTCGGTTTTTCTTTGCATAAAAGTGAAGTGTTTGAATGTAATAATGATGTTTTTTATTATAGTGAAGTTATATTATCTTGTTTTTATAAGTTTTAAATAATTTTTTATTTTTTAGGTGAGATTGAAAGTTTAAGCTAGAAATTGAAGAGTTTGAAGGTTATAAAGGTATGAAACTTGTTTACATATTATGATTTAAGTCATGTTATTAAATGATTTTGTTCCTGATTAGGCTTGTATGATATTTGGGTTTAAATCTTATGTTGTAAAAGTGTATGTATATGTAAGTGTATTTGGGTTTAATGTCAGATTAGGGTTATGCACTCCAAGTGTTTGATGAAATGTCACTACATATATTTTCCTAGTTTTAAGTATGTATATGTTTTTATATGTTAATTGTAAAAGTGCATGTATATGTAAGTGTATTTAGGTTTAATGTTAGATTATCTGATGCCCAAGAAGTGTTTGATAAAATACTACTAGATATATTTTCATGGTTTAAAGTTTGTATATGTTTTTATATGTGTAATTTTATATGTTAATTGTGAAAGTGTATGTATTTGTAAATGTATTTGGGTTTAATGTTAGATTAGGTTATGTCCACCAAGTATTTGATAAAACACCACTAGATATATTTTTATGGTTTTAAGTTTGTGTATGTTTATATATGTTTAATTTTATATGTATATAGTTTGATGTATTTTGTTGTTTATATATATATATATATATATATAATTATATTAAATTTTTATGGGAATGTTTGTATGTATTTATGTTTATATGTTTGTTCATTTGTATGTTTTTATACTTGTATGTTTGTATATTTGTATACTTGTTAGTGATTATACGTTGTGATATATGTTTGTATGTATGCATATGTAAGGGTACATGACTTTGATGTTAGTACATCTTTGTGTATATGTTAATTGATAAAGTTGTATTTTCATGTTTTATAACACCACAGAAATGACAATTGATAAGAGGTGGATTAAATTGCGAATCAGAGTTCTTCGGACTTTTAAAAAGGCCTTTATAGCTTTCTAGAAATTGCCAAGAATAATATTGACAGCTTAGAAAAAGCTTTTTTGACCGATCAAACTCTATACCGACACATGTCGCTTGTATAGGGTGGTCTATACTGATGACATGTCGTCGGCACAGAGTTATTAGGAATTTTTGACTGAACAAACTCTATACCGACGACAAGTCGTTGGTATAGAGTTGGCAGGCTTCTAAAATATCAGGCGGGTTTATGAAAACCCTATACCAATAACAAGTCGGCGATACAGGTTAAATTTATTTTTTTATTGTTTTTTTCCTCTTCGTTTGCAAATTAAAAAAAATTTAAGACAACATGTCGAGATGACATGTCTTCGGGATAGTTAAAAATACTTAAAAATCAGTAAAAACCAAATATTTAAAAAATATTAAGTACCTTTGCCAATGACATGTCGTCAGGATAGATAAAAATATTAAAAAAAATATTAAATTATTATTTTTACCTTATAGCAACGACTTTTTTTAGCCGAAAGGGACGTCATGTCGTCGCTATAGGTTTGAGCCCCTTCTATCGAACCAAAGTCTATCTTCCTCAATTTTTACCCTAAAACCAAAATCTCAAAACCTATCATTTATTCTTGGCTTTCACATGATTTCTCAGCCTTTTATGCATAAAAGTGAAGTGTTTGAAGATAATAATGATTTTTTTATTATGGTGAAGTTATATAATCTTGTTTTTATAAGTTTCATATAAATTTTTATGTTTTATGTGACATTGAAAGTTTAAGCTTGAAATTGAAGAGTTTGAAGATTATAAAGGTATGAAATTCGTTTACGTCTTATGATTTAAGTGTTATTAAATGATTATGTTAGTGATTGGGCTTGTATGATATTTGGGTTTAAATCTTATGTTGTAAAAGTGTATGTATATGTAGGTGTATTTGGGTTTAATGTGTAAGGCCCCATTCTTGGGACGCTTACGGTTGGTTAATCATCACATAAAATATTAAAAATATAACATTTGCAGCGGAATTTAAAATTTTCATTAATAACAAAATCGTGTCAAATCATCATATTGTTAAGTGTACATCTCAAAAATTGTATTAACATGATATAACTCTAAAAAATATGGATGCCATTCTTAAAATCTTTCCTAGTAGCTTATGTATCCATGCCTGCACCTCCTCAGTATCAAGATTACATACCAACTATTATGCATATAAAAGTCAACGACGTAGAATTAGTTCTAGTTTTATAAATAAAATACTTTATTTTATAAGAAAATACTTCCTTTACATTCACACGTGATCATACATCATACATACATCTTGATAATATTTATTTATTATCTTTTCATCTTCGTTCATCGTCATTCGTCATCATTCTTCATCGTACATTTTGTACTTTCGTTCATTACTTCGTTCATGTTTATATAGATCCTGCCATATGCTATACCCCCACGTCATGCCCAAAGGCTGGTAATGTCTCGGGGTTTAGAAATAAACCCCCACGTTATGCTCGAAAGCTGACACATTACCAGGGTACGCAGCAAGGATCACATCACATCTTGGTCAGTCACAAAGACTAGACCCCTGTACGCATAATCAAGGGTTATCTAAACCGCACACAGTTGAGCAAACAACCACCTCATTGAGTTATGACCCTCCATCATTTTCTTGCAAGACTTTCATTTGTTCATTACGTTCCACTTTTCATCATCGTTATCTTTCATTTTCATTACATAATACTTTACTTATTCATACATACGTATCAAGTAAAGTTACATCATAAAATATATAGTTTTGAAAACTATTACATCGTGAAAAGATAACACCTCACAAACATCACAAACATCACAGCAGGTCCTGTGAAAACATACATATACATCAACATCATCTCGCTTAAAAACTAACATCTCGCGAGAGAACTTCACTACATTCAAACCTGCACGTCACATCACATCAGTCGCACGAAAACAACATATCGCGCGAAAACAATTATCGCACGAAAACTTCCTCTCGCACGAGAACTACGCTTTCCGCACAAGAACTTCGCAGATTCAAATCTCATAAGTACAACCTAACTACTCTCGCGAAAACTACAGGTTTCCCACCCAGCCATAACTTGTCGCATCTAAGGGCTGTCTAACATGCCTAACCTCATGAACATCATCATTAGAAGTGTAAACAAGAATTTTCAAATGTCATAGTATGCATAATAGCCTCAAAACATGAAAACTTGTGTAAAAGAGGGACTATAAACTCAACTCGTGAAGTTTTAGCACAAACTCGACCTTCCCGAAGCTCTTACCAAACAAAAACTACATATCCACGCATCATATTCATTAATAATAGCTTTTTATTACATAACGCGAGTTACTACACGAGTTACATACCTTAAACACCTTGATTCGACACTTTCTCTCTCTAAACAACCGTTTTCTCTCTCTAGCAGCAATACTTTTCACATAAAATAGGGTCAGACATAGGTGTTCGTAGCTATTTATACCCAGTTGTACTTTTCGCATACTTCTCGCATGAGAAGTTCTCTTCCTGCGAGAGCTTTGCCTGCTTCATCTATTTTCGCGCTAGAAGTTCATTTCACGCGAAAACTTCGATCTAGATCTTTCACTTGAAATTTTCAGGCGTTACAAGTACACCCCCTTATTTAGGTTTCATTCTCGAAACCTGCCAGTCCTCAAACAGATGAGGGTAATATTGCCCCATCTCTCCCTCGGTTTCCCAAGTTGACTCGGATCCCTTCCTATGCTTCCACTGTACCCGCACAAATGGAACCACTTTATTCCTTATCCTCTTCTCCTTTCTATAAATGATGGCCACAGGTTGCTCCACATAATTGAGTCATTCGTCAACCTCGATATCCCCAAGTGGCACGATCATATCCTCGTTGGCTAAACACTTTCTTAGATAAGAGACACGGAACGTCGGGTGAATTCCACTTAACTCATCTGGTAGCTCTAACTTATTTGCCACCTCTCCTACTCGACTAATGATTTGGAAGGGCCCAATATATCTCGGGCTCAACTTCCCTCGCTTCCTAAACCAAATGATCCCTTTCCAAGGAAAGATTTTCGACATATCTCTATTGCCCACCTCGAATTCGATCGATCATAGCCTCGATCACCTCAATACTTCCCAACTCCTTCTGCCCGATCTTGCCCCAACACACAGGCGTTCTACACCTTCTACCGTATAGCATCTCATAAGGAGGCATACCAATACTGGTACGATAACTGTTGTTATATGAGAACTCAGCTAACGGTAAGTGCTCGTCCCATCTTCCACCAAAATCAATAACGCATGTCCGAAGCATATATTCTAGCATCTGAATGGTTCTCTCGGACTGACCACCTGTCTGGGGATGGTAAGCCGTACTGATATGTAGCCTCATCCCCATCGCATCATGAAATCTCTTCTAAAACATTGATGTAAACCAAGTGCCACGTTCAGACACGGTAGACACCGGTACACCATGAAAAGCTACAATCTCTTTGATAAACAGATCAACTAACCTCTCAGATGAATACATTTAACGGATTAGCAGAAAGTGAGCACTCTTCGTTGAATAATCAACTATCACCCATATAGCATCGAAACCCCTTGCCGTGCATGGAAACTTCATGATGAAATCCATGGTGATGTGCTCTCATTTCCACTTAGGTATACCAAGGGTTGGGTCTTCCCGTATGGCTTCTGATGCTCCGCCTTCACTTGCAAACAATTAAGGCACTTGCTCACATACTCTACTACATCGCGCCACATTCCCGGCCACCAATAATCCTTCTTCATATCCTGATACATCTTCTTGGCATCGGGATGAATTGAGTATCAAGTCTTATAAACCTCATCCATAATATTCCCTCTTAGATTCCCATAACGAGGTATCCACATCCGTTCAGATTGGGTTCTAACACCGAGGGTGTTCTCACCTTACTCTGCGACTAGACTCTTCATCCACTTGGAATTAATCTGATCTTCTTTCAGCACTTCATCCAAAAAATCTTTGACCTGTTTCATCACATCAGCGGTCATAACCAACTAATAATCCTTCACCCGAATAACCTTGGCCTTGCCTGGATGGTAATAGATCTCACAATCATAATCCTTTATAAGCTCCAACCATCTCCTCTACCTCATGTTCAAATCCTTCTACTCGAAGAAGTACTTCAAGCTCTTATGGTCGTTGAAGATGCTGCACTTTGTCCCGTATAAGTAGTGCCTACAAATCTTTAACACAAGGCCACAACCACTAACTCCAAATCATGAATGGGGTAGTTAGCCTCATGGATCTTCAACTGTCGGGATGCATAGGCTATAACTTTCCCCCGTTGTGTTAGCATGCAACCCAATCCCGAAAAAGAAGAATCCATATAGACCACCAAGTGTTCGCTTCCTTCGGGTAGCGTCAAGACAGGGGCTTGTGTCAATCTCGTCTTCAACTCCTCGAAAGCATTCTCTTACTCTTGACCCCATACGAACTTCACATCCTTACGGGTCAACTTAGTCAATGGAGAAGCTATCTTGGAGAAGTCTTGGTTGAATCTCCTGTAATAACCCACCAAACCTAACAAATTACAAATCTCAGATGACGTCTTTGGAGACTTCCATTGCATCACCTCCTACACTTTCACCGGGCCTACCATAATCCATTCAGGATTCACCAGATGACCCAGAAACTGAACTTCGCGCAACTAGAACACGCATTTGGAGAACTTGGCATACAATTTCTCCATCTAAGCGTCTCCAACACCTAACAAATGTGACCGACATGCTCCTCTTCACTCTTTGAGTAAATAAGGATGTCGTCAATAAACACGGTCACTGATTTATCCAACATCGGCTGACACACTCGATTCTTTAAATCCATTAAAGCAGCTGGCATATTGGTTAAACCAAAAGACATTACGAGAAAATCGTAGTGCCCATAACGCGTACGAAAAGCCGTTTTAGGAATGTCTTGTTCTTTCACCTTTAGTTGATGGTAAGCAGATTAGAGATCTATCCTCAACAACCAATTAGCACTTTGAAGCTGATCAAACAAGTCATCAATCCTCGATAACAGATACCGGTTCTTCATTGTCAACTTGTTCAGCTCATGATAGTCGATGCACATCCTCATACTACCGTCCTTCTTCTTCACAAACAAAACTAGAGCACCCCATGGAGAGATACTTGGCCGAATGAACCTCTTGTCTAAAAGCTCTTGCAACTGAGTCATCAGTTCCTTCATCTCAGATGCAGCTAGACGATATGATGCCTTAGTAACTGGTTAGGCACCAGGTATCAGATTTATTTGGAACTCGATCTCGCGGTCAGGTGGCACACCAGATAGATCTTTCAGGAACATGTTCGGAAAGTCACACATAACCGAAACGTCCGACAGTTGTGGCACTGTCGCATCCGCTCCCTTCACGTAGGCTAGATAGGCACCACATCCACATCCACGCCTTATACACTTCTCTGCCACTCCCATCGAAATTACTTTCAGAACCGTGCTAACCCTATCACCATAAATCATCACCAAAATCCCATTGGGCGCAACCAATCAAATCATATTCTTATAACATACAATATTTTCCATGTAGGATGCTAGCAAATCCATCCCTAAGACTACATAAAATCCACCTAAGGGCATCACGAACAACCTAGCAGAGAAACTATGGCCTTCCAACTCAATGTCACAATCCTCAACCATATCATAAATCCTTGTAGACTTACCAATAGCAGTTTCTACATTAAAGGGCTCATCAATCTTTCTACTCCTAGCGGGTAACTTATCATAGAAGGCAACAAAAATAAAACTCCTACTAGCACTAGAATCAAATAGCACATAGGCACAAGTTTGGTTCACTAGGAATGTACCTGACACCACATCAGGGTCCACCCTAGCCTCCTCCATGGTCATAGTGAATGCCCTAGCTTTTGCCCTCTGCCCCTCCTTCTCATTCCAAGTCTTCTTCCTTACCCTAGAGTTCTCAGCCCTTGACTTCTTGTAGTCTCTACTCATATGCCCCGTCTCACCACAGTTATAACACTTTACCAATCGACAATCCCTTGCCATGTGGCCCTCCTTCCCCCACTGAAAGTAGAGATTCGATCTCTACTTACACTCTACTACATGCTCTATCCCACACTTCTTACATGCCCTCTCTCCCCCCCGTTAACGCCTTTCAATCACTAACCCTCATCTTTTTACCACCAACCACAAAACCACCACTGTTATGCCACTTCCCATTCCTATTCCTGTCATTTCCCCACTTCTTCTTCACGTCTACCACCGCCACCGTCTCTCGCTCATCATACAGTCTCCCCACCAGATCAACCACATTCCTGAACGTACCTTAACGGGTGGCGATCAGATGTCTGTGGATATCCGTCGGGCAGAACCTAGATGTATCTTTTGATCTTTCATGACACAGGCGCCACCTAATCTGGCACCAACCTTTCCATCTCGTTGAACTTCGTTATGTACTGCTGATGCGTCATGGTTCCCGCCTCTAATTACCGAAACTCGCTCTCAACTTTGCTGACTTCCTTGTGAGGAAACAATTCCTTGATCACCAACTTCTTCAGTTCACTCTACCTCATCCTACCAATCGCCTGGCTACCCTCAGCCTGGATAATGTTGTCCCACCAACACAAAGCCAAATCCACAAACGAGTGGGTAGCGAACTTCATCTTCTGATCCACTTGGCACTCGTTGATATCAAGTACCGCCTCCATCTTCCTCACCCATCGGTGAGTAGAAATAGTGTCACACCCCGTTGACCGGGCCTGGTCGTGATGACTGAATATCAACAAACACAGTGGAAACCATGTATGTAATGAAATGAGCCATTGGTTTACATGAATAACAACAAAAAGTACATTGTATTACAATTTGACATATGTCTAACTAAATCATAGGAAAGGGGCATAGTGTCATTATTGTCTATTCATTAACATCGTTGTCTTGTATAGCTCATCTAGGGTCTTGTACAGTTCTTCTAAAGTGAGTCTTCTATGGGAAATATGTTGGAGCATATATTGTCATATATAGCGTGTCCGTCGCTTGACGAATAGTCTAGGCTTAATGTAATACACCTGATATGTTATAAACACATGAAGCTGAGTCATTCGTAGGAGCATATGCGAATGGGATTCAGTCGTACGACTGAGCCATGCTAATGGATCAGTCGTGCGACTGAGAGATGCTATTGGGCCATTCGTAAGACTGCACCATAAGTATGGTCCAGTCGTACGATTGAAATATACACATGGCCCAATCGTACAAATGGGCCCAGTCGCATCTGATATGGGATGAGGCCTATAAATACCAGTTTCATTATGTAGAGAGTTAAGGTTTTGAGAGAGTGCCAGACGCCCAAGGGCGGCCGGATGAGAGGGGAGATCATGCTTGATCCCCCCTTGACAAAAGTCATGATTCTTCTATTTAATGAGCTTGTAATCATTTGGTTTTATCAATGAAATCATTCGATTATGGTTCAATCTATTGTTTGTCTTTTGGTTTAGTCAAGAACACGCTCGGATGTCAACCGATCCAGCGACTTCACAATTGGTATCAGAGCATACTATCTTCAGTATTTACTTAGTTTATTTGGATTCATTCTATTCTATTATTTGTCTTTTGTTTTTTTAAGTATCTAACAAGTGGTATCAGAGCCTTGGCTCTTGATTCTACCTGGATTCAATCAAGTTTTTGCAAAAAAAATCAACGTTTTTCAATCAAAGATCCATTCTTTTTGCATAAAAATTCGATTTTTACGAGTGCATGTGTTCAAAGGTTCGTATTTTTCGAGTTCTAGCCGACTAGGGTTCTCAAAATCGTGTTTTTTGTCGAATCGAGTGAAAATTTTTGAAAGATTTTGAAGTTATACGTCTCAGTCACACGATTGATCCAATTGCACGACTGAACTTCATACGCACAGCTCATTCGCACGATTGGTCCAATCGTCTGTTCATTCGCACGTTTAAGCTCGTTCATTCGGTTCAACTCAGTCGTATAGTTTATTCGTACGACTGAACTCATACACATAGATTCATACACATGGTTGACCTCAATCGCACGTGTGAATTCAGTCGCACATTTCAATCGTACGGTTAAGTCTCATTCGCATTCCCCAGTCGCATCAGTCAGTTAGATTGTCAAATTTTTCAGACTAAGTCATCATGGACGAATAGCACTTTGCTTTCTCAGCTGGGAAGGACTCCAAAGTTCAGAATCTCCTGCTTTTGGAAAATGAGATCGGAAATCACAACAAACCACCAAAGCTTCTGACACTTGATGAATATCCTCAATGGAAGTAATGGTTTGAAATTCATTTGAATGGAGTGGACACCAACTTATGGAGCACAATTGAAACTGGCTACACTATGCCAGTTGGAGCTTACGGTGTTCCACTGACTCTAAGTGGTTTGAATGAAGCGCAAAAGGTTGCGTACAATGCTGAGAAGAAGGCCTATGCATTCTTGACACAGTCCATCCTAAAAGATATTTTTCATCAGTTCTTAGAGCACAAGTAGTGCAAGAAGTTATGGAAGGCTCTAGAGAAGCGGTATGAAGGAAATGCAATGCTTAAGTCTCTAAAGGCTAAAGATTTGAAGAAGGAATTTGATAACTTCTTGTCAATCGGAAATAAGAGTCTGGATGACATTATTGATCACTTGTATCATTTGATGAGTGAACTGCACACTCATGGAGTTAAAACGTCTATGGAAGATAAGGTGTCGAGTCTGGCTGATGGTTTACCTGATAAGTGGGATTCATTCGTTTCTATATTAAGACATAATGAAGTGCTGGAAACGTTGGATATAAATGACTTTATTCTGAAACTGAGAGAGGAAGATCTACGACTGAAGTACAAGTCTAAAAAAGGAACCTACACTCAGAATCCTTCTCTATTCAATATGGCTCCTACTACTGCATCTTCAAGTGCACCTTTGCAGACTGCTTTCGTGTCTAACACATCTGCAACCGTTCAAAGTGCATCTTCAGGTTGTGAGTCAGGTGGTTCATCAAGTGTTCAATACAGTTCTGCAGAGGCTCAACCAACGAAGTTAACGATAGAGAATTTGAGCAATGTAACTGTGGAAATTGCTAAGGAGCATATGGATTTACTTGCTGCTATGGTCCATTCGTATGACGGGTTAGTAGCATGGAAGATTAGTAACTGTCACTTGGCAGATGAAGATTACGAGCAAGTGGATGAAACCGAGCTAGAGAGGATGGATATCATGTGGGCTCTAGCTAGTGCTGTGTGAAGAGCTAAGAAATTCGTCAAGAAAACGGGACAGAACCTAGTTACCACAAAGGATACTACTTTTGGATTTGACAAGTCAAAGGTCACCTGTTTCAACTGTGGAGAAAAAGGTCATTTCAAGAGAGAGTGTGTTAAACCTAAGAAAACAGGAAATGGTAACCCGTTTTCATCAACCAACAGACAAGAAAAAGACAAGCAGATAGCTCCAACAAGTCAGGACTCCAAAGCAATGGTGGCACAAGGTGATGAAGGTCAGGAATGGTCTTTTCGCTTCTTATCTGACGGTGAAGCTAATATCATGTTGGTTGAGGATCTAAACGACGACTCAACAAATGAGGGGGAGAACTTGGCTGAGTTTGATACTGTTGATGTAAATGACTCAATGGCTACTGTTGATCATCTGGTAGAGGATGAACTAAATGATGCTTCTAAAACTCACCAGGAACCCCAGGTTGCATTTATTGCTGGCACCTCAAACTCTGCATAGGTAGAATCTAAAGAAACCCTATTCAACAAACATGCTTGTGTTGAATGCAATCAGTTTAGGGAATGCATTGATTTAAAATTTACTAGGTTATTAGAACATAATGATAACTTGGTAAATGACTTAAAACTTTGCACTGAGGCTAACAGAGTGTTGAAGCAAAATGAAAGCAGTTTTAAAGAGAAAATTGAATTATTGAGAAAACAACTAAGGGAAACTGAGGTTGTGGCTTTTAACCAAGAAAATGAAATTAAGTTTTATTTAAATTCAGTTGAGGAAACTAAAAAGGAAAAAGCTATTCTTCAAGTGGAAAATGAGTCATTAAAACAAAGATTGCATAGTTTAGCTAGTTCCTCACATATCATAAAAAA
>BJCO01426077.1:2239-14209 GCA_018326465.1 Flaveria floridana | reverse complement strand
GTAACGAAAACAAAGTATGTTTATTATAAAACTAGAACTCACTCAGCAACGCTGACTTTTTATGTGTTTCCAGTTGACAGGTAGTGTTGCTGGGGATGGCACGAGGCGGCTACTCAGCTCTTTTGGGATGACATTCTTTTGTTAGATGCTTTTGTGATGTAATACAACAATAGATATTTTGTAATTGATGTGCGTTGTATTAACTGGCAAAAGCGTATATATTTAGTAAAATGAAAAAGTTATTTCAAGTTTCCGCTGCATTGTTTTATTAAGTTAATGTAAATATATGTTTTATGTGCGATGATAGACCAGCTGTGAGGTGCCCGGGAACGGGGCCTTACAGGGGGGGTAGACTTGTAACGCCCGAAATTTTGTTAAGTTAAAGAAGAGAAAAGCAATAAGAAAAGAAAATAAAAGCATCTTGCAAAAAGGGAAAAGGGAGCCAAAGTGGAAGGGGGCTAAATGTAAAAAGTACAAAAGTCAAATATTATATTAAT
The DNA here is from genome assembly GCA_018326465.1 of Flaveria floridana. Lineage (NCBI taxonomy): Eukaryota > Viridiplantae > Streptophyta > Magnoliopsida > Asterales > Asteraceae > Flaveria > Flaveria floridana. The sequence continues at coordinate 13,712 of BJCO01426077.1, read as the reverse complement.
ATTTGAGTATGGCTGCCCATGTATACACACCCTATTCTGCTTTTCGACTGAGAAAGGAAGAAGAAGAAGAAGGTGAAGTTTCTCTCGGTTTTTCAAGAAGGAAAAACTGAATTTTCATGTTTGGTAAGTGTTTTTAAGCGTTTTTGGTTCTGTTTTATGGGGTTATCAACCTTAGAACCGATTTATAAGTGTTCTATGTTTTGGTTGTTTATTTTGGTTTGTTTTAGGCATTTGAACTCTTGGTAACTTCACGTTCGATGGAGTATTACTTGAAGACTGCATTAGGTGAGTTCTAGACCCCGGTTTTTACTTGTTTACAACATATTTGGGGCTGAAAATGCAATTAAAAAGGTTTTCAAGGTTGTGTTTATGCACCCGTATGTGTATGTATGTTTATGCTCATGTTTTATGTTGGTTTATAGGTTGGGGTTGTTTAGATTGATGGGTTTATGCTTAGAACAAGTGCAAATACTGATCTGGAATGATTTAGTTACAAAAAAATGCATAACAGGTAGACATGCGCCCAAACAGGGCCCCTGCGCCTGAAAACTAAACTTAGAACTGCTCAAGTATAGGTCATGCGCCCAAACATGGCCTATGCACCTGGAAATTTTCCCTAGAAAATCTTAAGTGGGGTTCATGCGCCCTAATAGTGCCAATGAGCCCAAAACCTTGTCTGAAAATACTAAGTGTAGACTTATGCGCCTGAACAGTACCATGCGCCCAACTTTTCCTCAGGCGTCTAAGTGTAGGTCCATGCGCCCAAGAGTTAGGCTGAAAAACACCTAAGTGTAAGATCATGCGCCCGTATAGTGTTGATGCGTCTAAGCAGGGCTCATGCGCGTGCATAGTTCCCATCCGCCTAAAACACTTGGAATATTTTCTAGAAATTTTAGGAAATATGAATTTTAAGGGTTGGCCCATGTTTGACTTGGGGGTTATTTTTGTTTATATTATGCATGTTTAAGACCTGCTTTTATGTTCCATATTACATATTGTTATGTGATTTTACGTGGTGTCTTTATGCTTGTATACATAAAGTATTATCATAATGAAAGTGATAGATTAATGATAACAAAAGTGGAACATAAATAATTAACGAACGAAAAGTCTTGCAAGCAAAATGAAAGGAGGTTCACAACTCAATGAGAGTTGCCAGCTCAACTGTGTGTAATATAGCGTGCGATTTTGGCTAACCCATGAGGGTTCACACACAGGGGGATCAGTCTTGGTGAGTGATCCGGGAATGAGGTGGCTGTGTGCCCAACAATGGGGGGTAAAGTTATGACAAGATCTAGAAACAGTGAAACTTAATAATAAAGTATGAAACGAACGAATACGTGTGATAATGAAAGATGAACGAGGTTATACCTTGGTGTATGTACGATGAATGCTCACACATGAAAGTAAAGAAAGTATTTTATTAAAAAAGGGTATTTTCCATATATAAATTATACAAGGTATTTTAACGCTTTAAAACTAGAACTCACTCAGCAACACTGACTTTTATGTATTTTCAATTGGCAGATAATTATTGCTGAGGATGACACGCAGGGGAAGTTACTCGTCAGGGAAAGACTAGCATCCGTTCATGCTTAATGATTTTGTTGTATTGTAATGCAACTAATTGATTATTTTGTAACTCTAACTTACAACGATGTATTATTTTGCAACATCAATTATAGGCATGAAGGGTTTTTGTTAACTTAATTTTGCTACTTAATATTATGAAATGTATAATGTTTTATATGTGAAATGCTATGATTGACCAACTGTGAGGTGTCTGGGAACAGGTGCTTACATCATCCTCACAGAACACACAAACATATACATAAATCAAAATATCCAGCGGATTGAATTTTCACCTTAGTATATAACATGATACAAATATTAGAATGATCAGGTATCATAATGGATTGAACCCAAGTTATCCATTTAAATACTTATAGGTAATACACATATACATTACAAATCCAAACTCCACTTGACATATTTAAATACTTATAGGTAATACACATATCCATTTAAATACCTACATATGTACATACCTGCATAAGTACGTACCTACATACGTACCTACCTACCTACCTACCTACTACATACCTACATACGTACGTACCTACGTGAATGTAGGTACGTAAGTATGTACGTAGGTTGGTACATAGGTACGTACGTACGTATGCACGTATGTAGGTACGTACGAAGATACGTATGTCGGTACTTAGCGGTACTTAGATAGGTACGCACGTACGTAGTTACGTACATATGTAGGTATGTACGTACGTGTGTGTGTACGTAGGTAGGTACGTAAGTATGTATGTGTGTAAATAGGTGGCTACGTACGTACATAGGTAGGTACGTATGTAGGTACGTACGTACATATGTTCGTGCATATTAGGTGCATGCGTATGTAGGTGCGTACGTATGTAGGTGCGTACGTATGAAGGTACGTACGTATGTAGGTACGTACGTAGGTAGGTACATGTGTATGTAGGTATGTGCGTAGGTTGGTACGTACGCAGGTAAGTGGTACGTATGTAGATACGACGTGAATGTAGGTACCTACGTATGTACGCAGGTTGGTACGTACGTAGGGTACATAGGTAGGTGTGTATGTCAGTACTTAGGTAGGTAGATACGTACGTAGGTACGTACATACGTGTGTGCCCGTAGGTAGGTACGTACGTAAGTGGGTAGGTACATAAGTAAGTAGCTACGTACGTATAGGCGTAGGTAAGTACGTATGTAAGTGCGTATGTATGTACGTATGTACGTAGGTATGTAGGTACGTAGGTACGTATGTAGGTAGGTACATAGGTAGGTAGGTACGTTGAGATGTACGTATGTAGGTACATAGGTAGGCAACGTTGGTACATACGCATGTGGGCGTGCGCGCGGATCCACGTGGGCGGCGGTGCGCGTACGCCTAGCTGCTTGTGCGGGTGTGCATGTGTGCATGTGTATGTACGTCTGTATGTATTACGTAAGTATGTATGCATGTAGGTATGTGCGTTTATGCGTTCGTGCGTGCGCGTGCATGTGGGCGTGTGCGCATGTATGTATATCTATATGTATTATGTATGTATGTTTGTATGTATGTCTGTATGTATATGTGTGTGTGCGGGTGCGTGTGTGCGGGTGCGTGTGTAGGTACGTGTGTATGTAGGTAAGTAGGTATGTAGGTACTTAGTTGTTAGGTACCTACGTCGGTAGGTAGGTAGCTACGTATGTAGGTACATATGTACGTAGGAATATACTTAGGTACCTATGAACGTACGTACGTAGGTAGGTAGGTACGTATGTAAGTAGATTCGTACATAGGTACGTACGTACATAGGGAGGTACGTACGTAAGCAGGTACGTACGTAGGGACGTACGAACGTAGGCAGGTACGTACATACGTAGGCATGTACATACGTACTTAGGCAGGTACGTACATACTTAGGCATGTACGTACGTAAATAGGTACGTACATATATATGTACGATGACAGTTGTATTCGTTATGATAATTGTATCAGCTTCCTTATCATCTATTGAGTAATCGTTCAGCCACATTGTTTTTTTATGCAGCAGGCATGTAGGAAAATCAAGGGAACGTATAAAGAGTGTTAAAGAACAAGCTATGAGTGAATAGACTAGAGATTTAATAAGACTTTTAGAATTTATTTTAAAACTTTAATAATTTGGTTTTTAAACTAATGTAATGGTTTTGGTTGACTTATGTAATTTTCGTAATTAGTAATATCTTTGATTATTTTAATGTGTGACACGTCATCCCTATCCAGGGTGTGGTATTACAATAAACATAAGTAATACACGAAACCTAGCAAGAAAATTTAAAAAAAATAAAGTGAAAACCAATCAATAAATTTTACTATTTACCATACTTCTAATTGTATAGTCACATAATATTTTACATTTTCCGAATACAGTATATTAACTATGATTCATGAGTATGATGACCAGGTAGGCGTGATAGACATGGTGGCAACCTGAATTGTACAAACAAATGAGTAGAATGTTAAAATATGACCATTCATGTCGCCTAGCGGTCCATCAAAATGGGCATGTAAGCTTTGGTTACGGTGTCCATAAGAGAATTAACTTAACATATGCTACAATGAGGCTTAGAGACTAGAGGTTTATGTCATTACTTGAGTGAGATGTTTAGGATAATAGATGTAAGGCCCCTGATCCCGGGAAGCCCCATAGTTGGTCATTCACAGCAAAACAAGTACTTAAAACATTCATTTAGATAAACATTTGCAGCGGAAAAGTACATCTAGTTTCAATCCATCACACATAATTCAAATAAAACATTAACATTGTCTTTAAAATATCAAATAATCATTAATAGCTTGTATAACAATCTTCTAAATCAGGGATGCCAGTCTTCAGTTTTCAAGAAGCTCTAGATCCATGCTTAAATCCACTCAAGTCCGACAGCTCACCTGTCAACTAATATGCATAAAAAGTCAGCTTCGCTGAGTGAGTTCTAGGTGTAATTTATCAAGTAACTTTAAGTAAGATATGTTAACTTTATCCTTCGAAAGTAATCATCACATAACAAACATTAGTATATACAGATTATCACTTTATCAAATGCTTTGCCATTAAGATTTTCACTTAATTATTAACCATTACTCTTCTTTACCCGTCAATTCCCAGTGACTATTGGTGCCTATGATGAACACAGAACTTTATCGACATGCCAATCCAGGCCTTACTATCGTACCTATACAGGCCAATATTATCATGCCAATCCAAGCCTTACTGACCTGACTGTTCGAGCCTTTACTTTACTGACGTGCCAATCCAGGCCTTACTGTCATGAGGGCACAACAAATGTAACCCTCCTCTGACATTTGCTTGCAAGGATTTACTTTACAAAGGTACACGTTATGGGCCCAATAATATTTCTTTAAGTTTCACTTACATTTAAAGGACTTTATATAGCATATTTTATTATAGAAAAATTTATTTTCTTGTTAAAATCTCTTGAAAACTTTGCCTTGAAAATCTTAGGTTTACTATGCATAATAGCCCCCAAAAACATGGAAAAACTTGTAAATAAGGGGATCTAGAACTCACCTGGTCGATAAGTAATCTTAGGTTACCTAGCCTATGATTAGGTCACACGGTCTGCATAATAGTCAACACACAAATGGGTCATTCTCTACACAGTTTCTCCAGCAATTTCGCTGGTAGTTTTGCTATCAGATTCGCTACTAGTTTCGTTGCAGTTTCGCTGCCAGTTTTGAGCGGCAGTTTCGCTGCCAGTTTCACAGTGCAGTGTCGCTGTCAGTTGCGCCCAATTTTCGTTAGAATTTCCTAGGATCACAAGATCTACTAGTCAACCTAAGTAATAGCGAAGTTACCAGTGAAACTATAGTTTCGTTGGAACTTCTCTTAGTTTCGCTGGGAGAATAACTAGTTTCACTGATCGGGTTCACAGTTTCACTGGACGTATAAAAATGACGAACCAGTCCGTTTTTAACTCGAAATCTTAACTTTTTATGTCCAAAACCTTGGTTTTTCATCCACGAAACTATATTTAAGCATTTTACATGATTTCATACGTAAAAATGTGACCTTTATATGATTCTTGTAACTTTTCCAACCCAAAACCCTAGTTTTCAGATCTGTACTAAAAAGGATGTTTAGGGGACAATTCTTTTACCTGAAATCCTTGCTACTTATTTGTTGTTTTATGGCCTAATACTCATGTCTTCAACGCTTAATCCACCAAGCTTCCAACCTTGATCTTTCCTCACTTTCTCTCTCTACTCTCTCTCTACTCTCTTTCTAGAATCCTTGTTACTTGGGTTGCAAGTGTGTGTGTTGTGGTGCCTGATTAGGGTTGTTTAATGGTGGTAAAGGCTTTTAAGCCCATCTACCACTTAATCCATGGATCGTTAGGTCCATAATCCATATATATGTATAAATATAAATATATATTATTTTATCTCCCGACTTGACCCCGTTATTACTAAGTTGGTTACTTTGATATTTCAGGGTGTTACAATAGATAGGATGGAAAATATGCACTAAAACGAATGGATGTGGGCCTTAATAAGTGGACGTGAGCCCATAGTTGTTTGATCTTGAATTCTATAGGCTAAAAGCCTTTGATTCATCATGGTTTTTGGTTCACATTATTATAATGGAGACCAAAGATATGGTTTTCTTTAGGAAACTCATTCTGTTATTAATAGTTAATTCTTCTGAATGGAGGCTATTATTGGGATGCTTGATCATGTTAGTCAATAGTGGTTATATAAAGGCATAGAATGGTTGGGATGTATTTTTCAATGCTTTTGAAGTTTTGGGAAATCTTTATTGTAAATTTGTGTGACTGGATGATATTGTTGGTTTAGTAAATTAGATCGTTCTTGAAAATGTAAATTCTGGATGATATTGTTGGTTTAGTAAATTAGATTGTTCTTGAAAATGAAATCCTCGAATGGGCGTATCATGCTCTTGGTTACCTTAAAATGAGCTATAGAGTTCCTTTTTTGGGTTTATGAGCTATATTATGAGTGGCCTAATGGGAGTATATTGAAGTGGACATAGTGTGTGGGTTATATGTTTTTTCTATGAATTGTTTGTTGGGCTTGCGGGCCCAAGTGTTGAAGACTGGGCCTTACTCTTTTTGGAGGCCCAAGACCGCGCTTCACAAAAATGGGCCTAACCTGAGCTGTGGGTCTCCGTTTCTGACGTGCTACCAGTCAAAACGACCGCGAAAACAAGGGCCACATTATGGTAACCACCCGTAGGGGGTTATCCCATTAATTTTCTGAAATAAGGCCTCTAAATGGGTTTTTGGGCCACTTTTATATTTTTTCTAGTTTGCGGGTTTTGTTTTGGGCTTTTGTTTGGCCTAGGGTTGCTTGTTTTAGGCCCATCCCGAATGTTTGTTTGCTTATTTAAGTTGAGTTATTGTAATGTAAAAAGACACTTGACATTATTGAGAATTAAAATTCAGTCTTTTCAAATTCGTGACTCTTGGGTCGAATTTGGGGGTTTGGGTGAAGAACTTCACGAGTATTCATAGAATCAACGTGATAGTACTTCGATTTTGTTCCGTGCGCTATATCAATGATACTTGGATTTACTTTTTTGGATAGGTTATGGTCAAGAAGACAATGTGCATGGAGATTGGAGAATAATATAGGGCCAAGTATGTATAAAGTTTGTAATGTTTATGTTGTTCATATTTTTGCTTTCATTGCTCACATGTACATATAAAGATTGTTGGGCCGTTGAAGGGGGTCAATGTAACAGTTTCACAATGAGGAGAGACTTAGAACACTTAACAGATCAAATAGGGAACCGGGTTTATATTGATGATTTTAAGAACACAAGTAAATATAAGAAAAAACAAGGACGAAAACAAGATAATATTGGTTTTCAAGAATGATGTATATTACTCTCACAAGTGTTACAAAGCATACCATAAAAAGACAAGTACTTGATATACTTTATACTACATCTTATAGCCGGATATACTTTGAAAGCCAGCTGAAAACACTAATCTAGACAACAAGATCAATGTATAGTCAAAAGACAGATTACCTTTTGACTAGTGACTATGACATGCCATAGCTCACATACTAATATATTATAAAAAGGATAAAAGTACAAAAGTACAAAGTTACAGACCAATGACCTTAATCTACAGTTAACAAAAGTATGGACCTTTTCACCAACTCATCTAAGTTGGTGAGCTATCAGAGATGGCAGCAGAAAGTAGTTCAGTTTTTGTCAAAAGTTGATCAGAGAAAGCATGTTTTCTCTGTCTTCGGAAGAAATCAGTCTTTGGCTTCAGAAGACTTTGTCTCTGAAGCTTCAGAAGACTTCATCTTTGGCTTCAGAAGATATAGTCATTTGGCTTCGGAAGATTTTACACTTAGCATATTTCATTGAGTTATGTAAAATCTTCTGAATTAACTTCCTTGTACTTCATGCATGCATGCTGAGCTCTCTTTGGTTGCATCAGCCTTTAAGTGTAAACCTTACATACTCCCTCTAGGCTGATGCTACCAAAACAGAAGAGATCCCTAAGTTTTGATCTTCATCTGTTGACAGTCCTCATCAGGATCAAGACCACTCCCTTCTTCATGATTTGGTCAGGATCCCTTACACTCTAATAGTATCTCCTCATATCATAGAGATCATGCAGAGGAAGGTCAAGTATGTCTTTCTAGAAATAGATGTCTTGACCTCCTTGATCTCTATTGACATACCATCTGTCTGGTTTAGCAGCAAAGGTCTAGGACAAGATGGCTCTCCCAGCAGCAAGAGGCTCTATCTAGATTTCACTTGGTTGAGAGACCTCTTCTTGAGCAACTTCTGCATGTTCTGACCCATCCTGAGATGTAGAGGTGGATGCCTTGGACTTCTTTTTCTTCTGTTTGTCCCTTCTTATGGCCATCCTTTTCTTCCTATTTCAATGTATTAACTGAGGAACTTGGCTAGCCTTCAGCACCAGGTTGTTCTTGTTGGTCTTCCTCAGTTGGGTCCTTTTCATTCACAGGTTTAGAAGGAGAAGTGTCAAGACCCTGCTGTAGATCAAAAGATGAAGGTGGATGTGGTCCAGCACTAGGTCCAGGTTGTGTTGTCTCTTGTAGTTCAACATTGACCTAAACTTCAAGTGATGCCTGACTTGGTGGAGAATGCAAGTCAACAAGCTCACTCCTTTTGATCTTCTGCTTGATCACCCTAATGTGCTCATCCATTGTGGATAGAGACATTAGACCAAGCCTCCTTCCGAAGAATTCGTACAACTTCAAGAAGCTCACAATCTTCTTCCTATCAGCAGACTTCTTCAGACTTGCTTTGATGATGGCTCTTGACTTTGCAGCTTCTTCTCTCATTTTCCTTTTAGAAGCCTTTTGTTCTTTCATTACTTGTAGCTCAAGCAAGCTATGGTATTCAAATTCAATGTACTCAAAGAATAAGGGAATAAGCGCTGCTACATGATAGAATCTTGAGGCACTTATGTAGGTAATCATGTTTTGTATATCTTGTTCCCTAATTGCCTGAGGTTATTGCTCAGTTACCACAACCTCTTTCTCAGGACTTTCTTGAACCGGGGAGAGAGTAGAAGCTTGTTTTTAGGTCTATGGAGCTATATTATGAGTGGCCCAATAGGAGTATGTTGAAGTGGGCATAGTGTGTGGGTTATATGTTTTTTTTATTTGTTTGTTGGGCTCAATGGATTGGATGATACTTGGATTTACTTTTTGGATAGTTTATGGTCCAGAAAGGCAGAGTGCATGAAGATTGGAGAATAATATGGGGCCAAGTATGTATAGAGTTTGTAAAGTTTATGTTGCTCATATTTTTGCTTTCATTATTCACATGTAGATGTGGGCAAATTAGGTAGTGGGTCGTACGTGGGCCTGGGTACAAACTGAGTATGGCCCAATCGGGTTTTTTGTACCCGTGTACAAGTGAAACCGGGTATGGGTCCGGGTCGGGTACACTATAATGAAAACCCTACCCGGTATAACTTTTATTCACAGTAGCAGCAGTGGCGGCGGTGACGGCGGATGACACATGGTACCTCGAAAGCAACCAGTGGAATCCATATATCACCTCCCAGCTACTGACTCTTCTTCTACAGTGTTTTTTAACGACATTTTCTACATCAAAAAATAATCATTGAAACAGCACATTGCAAGATTTGAACTCATATTCATTTAGTTAGGGAGCACAACATTACCACAACCTATCCCCTTGGGGACTCGGTGGCGGTGGCGGCGGCGGTGGTGGTATTCACCATTTTTTAATTTTTAATTAACGTTGGATTAATCATCATGTATTTCTATAAAAATATTAATTAAACATCAACTTCATCATTTATTTATCAAAGAAACTTAAAAATACATTAATGAATCAATAAAAAATAACATAAAATTTTTATTTAACTTATCGTCTAATATTTATTTTTTACGAGAGGCTTAATCAAATCCTACATTTTCGTCGGATATACCAGAAGTTATTCCTTCTACTACCTCTTCATCTTGTACTTTAGCTTTAGTGAAATTTCGTTTTGAAGGTTTGTTTTTGTCTTGTATATGATCCATCGCGTCTAAGTGATCCTTTAAACAAATGCACATCTTTATCGCTTCTGGAGTTAGTCTTGTTTTCTGTGATGATATCACCCTGCCACTAAGAGAAAATAGAGATTCTGAAGTTACCGTAGAAGCTTGGACGCTTAGTAAATCACGAGCCATAGCGGAAAGAATCGGAAGTTGAGATTTCTTTCCTTTCCACCAAGCCAAAATATCGAATGCACGATAATATTCGGTAGTCATAGTGTAAATAAAATCCGTGCCACTATATCTGTTGGATCTTATATGCCCAAGACACATACAAGATTGATGTGGTTAGTACGTTATGATCCAAGTCAGGTCATACCCAATAACAAGCTATACAAACACCAACAAATATTTGTTTATTGATAGGATCATACAACAAATATAGACACCTATTTAGAAAATTAGTTTTCTAAATATTGCCTTTGTGATAGAACAACATTATATGGATAATTTGTTCAAGAGATATTTATTTGTTTCATTATTTAAGATGGTTAGATAATGATATATAAAAGAGTGTTGTGTTATAAAAAATTAAACTAGTCTTTAATTTTATAACTTAAATGAATGAAAGAGTGTAATTAGAAAAAAGATTAAAATGGGTGGGAAACCCATTTTAAACCCAATGCTACGGCCGCCCAAGGGGCTTTGGTGAACCCACTTTTTTCTTGTTTTTTGCAAGACAAAACAATTCCAACACTCTTCCATTCATTCACTCCAACTCTCTCTTTCTCTCTCACACATGCAAAAGAAGTTTTCTCTCCTTCTTCTCTCCTAAAACTCGAAAATTTTGGCTGAAGTTGAAGTAGTTCTTGGCTGATTTTCGGGTTCAAGAAGTTGGACAAGACTTGGTGTCATACTTCCTAGCAAGTAAGTGTTTGGAGGGCTTGTGGGTATCACGGTTTGAGGTCCTCTACTTTGAAGACTTGCTGCTCAAAGACATCATCATACTTATCCATTTTCGATCCTTTTAGGCTGCTCAAAGGTAGTTTATGGCAGCCTCTTTATGGCTGTCCATAATGTGTAGTTTTGTGTTATCATAGCTAGCATCATTCACATATTAAAGATCCTTTTGTTCTTGGGTTTGTTTAAAATTTATAACATCAAAATAAACCTGAAATTTCAGATTATAAACAATGTTATAATGCTCACTTCTGCTACGTTTTACAAAGTTTAAATGGTTAAACTATGTTTTATGTTCTATCAAACCCAACATTGGCATCTAGAGCCGGTTGTGTGGATAGCTAGCTTGTTTTGTTCTTGAAAATTCATTTTGAGGGACTTTAAAACCCCTTTAGGGGCTGCTATGTTCTTATATTATGAATCCCCAAACTTTCAAAGTTATATCACACATGCTTGTGATTAAAC
>BJCO01426026.1:0-16732 GCA_018326465.1 Flaveria floridana | reverse complement strand
CATACTAGGACGTCATACAAACTCATACTAGTCCAAAATCATACTTTAAACATACTAAACATGATTTCACCCAAATGGGTTTAACATACACTTTACAAAAAATAGGGTTTTTATATGTGATCCAGCCCCAAAATCGTATGAAAACATGGAAATGTGGGGTCCTAGAACTCACAATAGCAGGTAGGAGATGAAATTCTCCGTTTGGACTAGTTGGTTGACGAGTTTCAAGCCCGGATCACCCTTTTCTCTCTTTTCCCCTTCGGTCGCTCCTCTCTCTCTTTTTCTGACTGAGTTTGTGGGTATGGACGAGGGTAAGAGCTGCCCTCTTCCTTAAATACTCCTCGTCCAGTCTCCCCTACTTCAGTCGCATAGGCACTTAAGTCGCCTGAACTTCATGCGATTGGACCTTCAGTCGTACGACCGTCAGGCGTATGAAGCTCCAGTCGTGTGACTTCATGCGTATGAGGCTTCAGTCGCCTGATCTTCATTCGACTGAGCCTCCAGTCGGTTGAGCTTCATTCGTGTCTCAGTCGGCCGATTGGCCCTCAGTCGCATAACACTGCAGAAATGGAAATTTCTGGGTGTTACAGGAAAGGGGATATGTACAAGCTTGATATGAATAATGCTTCCCCACTGGGTGAAATGTCATGCTTTCTTTTCAAATCAAATGGTGATGAGTCAACTCTATGGCATAAGAGAATATGCCATGTTATTTTTATGACCATGAACAAGCTGGTCAAAAATAACTTGGTACATGGTGTGCCTAAAAAGGAATTATTTGCAAGGATATTATGTTGCTTGCCTGAAAGGGAACAACACACGGTTCCTTATAAATCCAAAGAAGTGAACTCTATCATCACTCCATTACACTTGTTACATAAGGATCTCTTTGGTCCTACAAGCATACTGAGCATTGGAAAGAAATCATACTACCTTGTGATTGTTGATGACTTTACTAGATATATATGGGTTTTCTTTTTAAGAACTAAGGATGAAACTACTGAAATTTTAAACTCTTTTATTCTTAAAATTGAGAACCAAATAGATCATAAGGTAAAAACTTTAAGAAGTGACCAAGGGGTTGAGTTCAAGAATTAATTTCTTGACTCATTCTGTGACTCTAAGGGGATCACCAGACAATATAGTGCTCCCAGAACTTCTCAAAGAAATGGTGTTGCTAAGAGAAGAAATAGGACACTTATTGAGGCTGCTAGGACTATGTTGGCTGATTTAAAGCTGCCTGTAACATTCTGGGCATAGGCAGTTAGCATTGCATGCTATGTGTAGAATAGAGTTCTTATAGTTAAGCCCCATGGAAAACCCCCTTATGAACTATAGAACAAGATACCACCATTCATTGGTTTTCTTAGGTCATTTGGTAGCAGGTGTACCATATTTAACACAAAGGACAATTTAGCAAAATTTGCTAAAAAGATAGATGATGCTATCTTTGTTGGATACTCTTCAAGCTCCAACTCTTATAGAGTATACAATATTAAAAATCAAAAATCTGAGGAATCATCTAATATTGTTGTTAATGAGCGCACTCCTTGTGTTAAGGGGAATGACCCTGAATATATCTTTAACTTAGAATTGTTTCCCAACTATTCTAAACCTTCTTGTGAGATTTTTTCAGCTGGAACAGGTGGACAAACATATTCCCATGAAGATCAAATGTTTGAATTACCAAGGCCTCTTCCAAGATCTCCAAGAAGACATGAGGATCAAGCTCCCATAGCTGGTAATTCGGAGAGTCTCACCATCTCTAGAACCAATGGAGCATCAATAAGTTGTTAGCCAAATAATCCCTAATCTTAACCGACAGACAACACCACGCTGATGAAGACAGTGACATGGAGGAGTAGGAAACTGTTGATCCTGCTTCACAGCAACTCATAACTGATGTTATAACACATTCATTGAATCAGTCCTTATTGAATGAATGTGAGACAGCAGCTGGTGGTGGTGTTCATAATCTTGAGCAAAACACCTCTAACTTGGATCTATCTATGCAACTAGATGTGATTCCTTGGCTTAGGATCCACAACACCTATCCAGCTGAGAACATCATTGGGGATGTCTCAGAGGGAGTAAAGACAGGAAGTCAAACCGATCAAGGGAATGTCTGCTTGTATTCATGCTTCCTTTCTCAAATTGAGCCCAAAAAAGTGGAAGAAGCCTTAAAGGACAATAATTGGGTTGAAGCAACGTAAGAGGAGTTGCTTTAATTCAAAAGGCAGAAGGTGTGGACCTTATGTCTACTACCAAAAGGCCAAGTCCCTACAGGTACCAAATGGGTGTCTAGGAACAAAAAGGATGACAGGGCTTTGATCATCAAGAATAAAGCCAGACTTGTTGTTCAAGGGTACACACAAGAGGAAGGAATTGACTATACAGATGTCTTTGCACCTGTTGCAAGACTTGAGGTTGTTAGGATCTTCCTTGCTTTTACAGCATCCAAGAACTTCACTGTCTACCAACTTGATGTGAAATGTGCATTCCTGTATGGGGATACAGACATGGAAGTCTATATGTGCTAGCCACTTGGATTTGAAGATCCATAATATCCCAACTATGTGTGCAAATTGGACAAGGCACTCTATGGCCTACACCAAGCACCTAGGCTATGGTATGAGACTTTGTCTTAATTTCTACTGAAGAATGGCTATACCAGAGGTACCATAGTCAAGACATTGTTCATAAAGAGATCTCGAAAGGACATGTTACTCATACAAGTCTATGTGGATGATATCATATTTGGTTATTCAAATGACCAAATGTGTAAGGACTTTGAGAGCACCATGAGGAAGAAGTTTGAGATGAGTTCTATGGGCAAGATGGACTTCTTCCTTAGAATTCAAGTGAAGCAGATGAAAGAAGGTTTTTTCATCAGTCAATCTAAGTAGAATTCAAGTGAAGCAGATGAAAGAAGGTTTTTTCATCAGTCAATCTAAGTATGTCAAGGACATATTAGATAGATTTGAAATGAAGGATTGTAAGCCAGCCAAGACACCTATAGCCAGGAACCATAATCTTTGTCCTGACTCTGAGGGGGAGGATACTGATAAGTATCAGTACAGGTTAATTATTGCGTCTCTGATGTATCTAACTGCAAACAGACCTGATATCATGTTTGCAACTTGCATATGTGCAAGATATCAAACTGCTCCTAAGGTGTCTCACCTGATTGCTATTAAAAGGATTCTTAGATACCTCAATGGAGCTCCTAAACTAGGACTCTGGTATCCTAAGAATAAGGACTTCAACCTCTATGGTTATACTGACAGTGACTATGGTGGCTGCAACATCAACAAGAAATCAACATCAAGATGATGTCAATTTCTTGGCGGAAGGATCATTTCATGGCAATGCAAGAAATAATCCTGTGTCTCTACATCAACTGCTGAAGCTAAATACATTACTGCTGAAGCTAAATACATTGCTGCTACCAGCTGCTGTGCTTAACTGCTTTGGATTCAGAATCATATGATAGACTATGGATTCAACTTCATGGAAACTCCTATCCACATAGACAACAAGAGTGCCATTTCCTTCCCAGAAAATTCAGTGAAGCAATCAAAGACCAAGCATATTGACATCAGGTATCACTTCAACTGAGATATTCATGAGAAGCATCTCATAAAATTAGTTAAGGTTGATTCTAATGAACAATATGCTGACTTGTTCACAAAGGCATTTGATGAACGAAGATTTAAATATTTAATTACAACTATTGGGATGATCAACCTTGACTAGATCTCTTTTGAAAACCTTTTTAAATATGCCATGGCCTTTTTGTCTAAACAATTACAATCTAAGCCCTGTTACAGAAATTTTCTTTCAAACTTTCTAAGTAAGAATCCTTTCGAAGAGAAATTTACCTACGGAAGAAAATTTTCTCAGTCTTTCGCACGTAAATTACTTTAAGTGTTTCTACTTCCGCAGAAGCTTTTGGGCCTCAGAAATTTTTTTGATCAAGTATCAAACAGCTTCCGAAGCTTATTAACTTCTTGTTCTTGAACAACAATCTTACTCTCGGAAGCAAATTTGTCTTAAGACTATATTTGCCTTCGGAAGTAAAATTTGCTTCGGAAGAATCACTTAAAGGGGAACACAAGTGTTACCCTTCGGAAAACATTTAACCTTTGGAAGAAAATTAACTATAATGGATATCTTTTGGGCCCCATTCTATAAAAAGGTAAAAGATTTTAGTAGTAAAAGAGGATGTCTTTGAATTATTTAAATGGATTTATCTTGCCGCCTAATCTTATCAAAACCTAATCCATCTTGTCAACATCATTATCACTTATCCGATAAGATTTTACCTCCATTTATACATAACCTCCAACCATCTCTCTCCTTTCTTACCATTATAGAATTTTCTACCACCGATTTACAGAGCTAACTCCCATATTTCCCCCACTATCATTCGTCTTCTTCACAGTTCCACCAATCAACCGGATACTCCGAAACTATGGCCCTCAATCCTTAACACAATGAGGTCACGATCCTTGACTCCACAAAGGATGCCGATTATGCCCTAATCATCCAGTTCCTTTACCAATCAACATACTTCACCGCCCTCACCGTAAACCCACTTGTTTACTCCAACCACATTGCCGATTTGTGGTCAAATGCAAGGAGTGAAAACCAAAATAACCAGATGGTTATTCGGTCGATGATATGCGGCCAAGAGCAGATCATCAGTGAGACCACCATCTGGGAGCATCTGGAGATCCATGATGCGGGCGCCCCTATTGATTTCCCTCACTCGGATTTGGCACTCTTATCTCGAAATGGGCTATGGAGGTGATGTGCATAGGTCTACCGTTTATAAGTACAATTTTTCTTATAACGGGAAGTTCCTACTGCACATTGTTTTTTATTGCATATCTAACAAATCTGGGGGATGGGATCAAATCCTACACGATTTGGGGTACCTGGTCCATAGAATGGTGAAGAACCTTCAGTTCAACTACTCACAGTTTGTGTTGCTGAATCTGATCAGCAATATCAACCAGGATTCATTCTACATGTATCCCAGGTACATACAGCGCATCATAAACTGTGAACTAGACCAGGACAAGCTTCAATTTTCCCACACTCTCCAAGTTCCTCAGATGAAACCTACAATCTTCAAAACTTTAAAGAAGGTTTCAGCCTATTTCACTGGAAGATTCACTGATCTTCTTCCAAGTATGTTTGAGCCAGTGGCTCATGGTAACATCTCTGCAAGTCGAGCAGATGATGAACCCCCACCAGATTCACCCATTGTCCACCGTCCCGCACAGCTCACTTACCATAGACGCCCCAAACGAACCCTTGATTAATCTACTCTGATTGATCAAGCCCCCTATGTTCCATCCAAAAAGACTAGAGTGGAAACATGGGCTCCCACTTAGTCTGAGGTTCTACCATCCTCCACAATAGACCTGAATGTCATGGTTGAGTCTCCTCAGTCTCAACCAGACGAGCCCACAACCCTAGCCTTAAGCCCTCAGGGTGAGTCACAACACCTCCTGAGCAGCCTAAAAGGGACAGCCACATCATGGAATCCTTTGCTTGTGCAAGGGAATCCTTAGGTGCTGACCAATGTCCCAGGTCAATAGATATGCATGCTACATCCTTTCTTGACCTTCTTACCCATCCCGATAAAGATATCATACTCCATATGGGTAGTGAAGTTGATCCATGTTTCCGAAGGAGACATTAAATTCCATAGGAACCCTGGGTGCTAAGAAACCACATTAGGTGGTGCGGAGGAACATACTAGGTGTGTTATCCCATCTCCCCATGATTCCTCACAAGAGGATGAGGGTAGTCTGCAACACACCATCGAGTATCTACTCTCCAAAATCTCAAACCTTGAATCCAAGGTTAGGATTTTGGAAAGTAGATTTGCCACTCAGCAACTTGAGATTAACACTCTTAAGGCCCAACTACCTGACACACAGATAGAGAGATCTGTCAGGCATGTACATAACCAGGTCTCTGTAAGCTCTTCCTCAAGCTCCTTTGACTCTCAAGATGATGCTACAAAAAAAGGGAGAGTATGCAGGGACAAAGAACTGATGAGGAGATATATGCTCACTCTTTGGAGCAGATCTCAACTCAGGAAGAGATGTCTGTTCACTCTTTGGAACAGACATCAACTCCTGTGAAGCCAATCATTGCCATTACCTCTTCTTTTGGAGCCACTTCTTCACACTCAACTACTACTGCACCCATCTTTCCCTCACCTTCTTTAATTCAAATGGACTCTAGGATTCTTATCAACTTCTTTAATTTCTTGAACCAATTTTTGATGAGATCCTTATTTAAATATCCCCTACCAGATGTTACTCTGAACTACTTTAGAGCTGAGGAGATTCAAATGTTAATTGCACCTCCGACCTTTGGGAAAGGTGTTGGTCAACCTAAGGGGAGTGTGGAACCTGAGATTCATTTCTAGGGAAAAACACAAACTGATGGCCCAACATCTGACTTGGAAGGGACAGGAAGTGTAGTTGCTTCCAAAGCTTTGGAAGTTACTTCCGAAGAGGAAGTTAAAACTTCCGAAGCAGGTTTAGCATTTACTTCCGAAGCCACTAACGCTACTTTTGAAGCTAAAGAAACCTCTTCCAAAGCTGAGATTGAGGTTGCGGAAGTAATAATAAACCTATCCACCACCAACTTAAACTCCACTCAGCCAACCCGAACCCTCCAAGCCAGAGTCTCCAAAAGCTTCAGCTTCCTCTAACCATAAAGGAAAGAGAAAGATGACAGGTGAAGAGCTTGATGAGGAGGAAAGGTTGGCCAAACTTAAAAGGAAAGGGCAACCTGTCTCTAAAAAGCTATTGGCTGCCAGTAGAAAGACATCAATAGCAGCTCAAGTGCAAATTAACAATCAAAGAAGAGTGTATATCATAGACAGGCTCATCAGTATAGGAGTAAAGAGTGAAGAAATGCTCTTACTTCCATATGATGAACCTGTAAAACTAGAGAAGGAAACCTTGCTACTGAATGAAAGAAAAGAAGCAGCAAGGTTGGCTAAGGAAGAAGAAATGAGGAGGAAGAAAGAGGAGGACAGGGCAAAGGCAAAGGCCAAGGAAAGAGTAGAGAAAAAAGCATTTCTCAGCTTTAGGGGATTCAAGGAAGAAGAGATGGCCCCTCATGACTTAGATACTATCTTGTTCTTCTTCAAACAAGAACAAGAAAAGATTATGAAGGAGATAAAGAGGGCAGCCAGAGTAAAGGTGAAGGAGAAGAAGAGGAAGGAGGAGGAGGCTGAGAAAGCTACTGCCAAATGGGTTGAGGACAAGAAATGGATGAAATCCTACCTCAAATCCCATGGCTTCTCAGCCAGACAGGTTGCTTACATGGCAGAAAAGACTCTCTAACAACATATCAGTGAGATCAAGGCTGGTATTCGTTCGAAGATCCGGCAGGAGGTGCCCTAGAAACCAAGTAGTTAGAGGTTGGTCCTAAAACCAAAACCATCACTCAAACCTAAGCCTATCTTTAAACCAAGACAAACACCCTTACCCCAAACCATTGAACCACCTACACCTTTTCCTTTCCCTTTTCCTATAAAACCTGAATCCACTGATGAACCCTATACCCCAGAACTAGCCCCTCCAGCCACCTCAAAACCTGAATCAACTACCTCACCACCATAACCATCACCACCTGTCCTAAAACCAAAAACCAAACCCAAAACAAAACTATCACCCAAATCCAAACCTCCAACTCAAGCCAAACCCTCAACCCAACCATCCTCTCATCCAGGCCCCTGATCGTGAGGGAGTATGAGGAGATCCAGGAAAGGTTCAATCACTGCACAAGGTTGAGCTCTATCTCTTGGGAAGACAAGTTGATAGAATTAAAATACATTGAGAATTCTACCAGCCTTCTCTCAAGAGAAGCTTTCCTTGATCTTCCCACTGAAACCCTAGACCAGGCTCTCATTCTTCTTACTCTAAACCAAAGTGTCTTAAATGATAAAGAGAAGAAGCTGAAGAGGAAAATGGTGACTCTGCTGGACCCTAGGAAGGTAGATGACTTACCTACCACTACTAAAGTTCCTAGGAGCTCTAAAGTCCAGTGAAGGTTTTATGAACCTTTAGGAAGTTCTAGGCTAGTAAGATAGAATGGTATGATCAACATATGGGACACAACCCAACTGCTACACAGCAGTAGATTTGATCTTGTTAAACAAGTAGACATACCATTCTCCAATCCCTCCAATCCTCCTATTGCATCTCTCACCAGAAATCACATAAGCAACATGAAAAAAGCAGAGGTGAAGAAAAGAGAAAAGGCAATAAAGGAGATAGCTCTCATCAAAGGTAAAACATTTCTACAAATGGTCCAAGGACCAACCTTTGAGCCTATAATTAGATGGGTGTATTACTTCAACACCCATCAACTAACTCTTTATTGGGGGCATTACCACCGGATTCATGTTGTCCAAAGTAACAGACTTAATCTGTTATCTAAGGAAGAACTGAATCAAATCCTCACCATTGCCATAGAAGAAAACAAAGAAAAAGAGTGCAGACTTTCTGGCATTGGTGAGGAAACTCTGAAGAAGAATGATAAGTGAATGTTTTGGTAGCATCAGCCTAGAGGGAGTTTGTTAGGTCTGATAAGGCTGGTGCAACCAAAACAAACACTTAGCTTGATTTTGGTACAATCTATGAAGGACTTCCAAAGACAAAGTTGTATTTCCAAAGACAAGTCCACCACCTTCCGAAGCCAAGACTAGAAGAACTTCCGAAGAGAAACTTAGTCTTTCGAGACTAAGTTTACTCTTCTAAAGTATAAAGAAGATAAAGACCGGAAGCAGCTGATTTGAAGGAGTTGTTCCTTCCGAAGCCAAAGTAACTTTGGAAGACTTTAAATCTTTGAAAGTTTACTTACATTTGGAAGTAATAACTGTGAAGAGTGGATAAAGTAAGGTGTCTGTCAGACAACTGCTACACTGACAGACCGTATGGAACTTCTCCATGCTGGCATGTTTGACCTTACTTTATCCACTGCTCATCCATCACAGATTAGTACAATTACTAACCTTAGTTGGTGACAAAAGGTAAGTCATGGGCTTGTCATGACTACCTAATACTAGGATAATACTTTATCTTAGTTTACATACTTCTAGCATCTGTAGTATTTTGTCTAGTTGTATTTTCCAGCTAGTTTTTCAAGTATAATTAGTTGTAGATAGTAGTATATATAGTTCTCATTGTAAGCTCATTAGAGTATGCTTATAAGAGTCTTGTAATATTTGAGTTGAGAATTAATATATACAAGTATCTTGAAAAACTTATTCTTATGTCTTGCTTACTTAGTATATTATTATCAACTCTTAGAATATTATGCTTCATCGTTTGAGTGTAACCAACTGAGTTTAAGAGATAACCATTGTGTTGAGTGACTTGTAAGATCCTGCAGAACCTTTCTCGTATGATCCAGTCTGTATCAAGAAATCTCAAAACTATGGCCATTGCTCTTTTTTTGACTCATCTCGTGACTCATCAACCATGAAACAAAAGTATGAATCCCCAACTTCATTACGAATATGTTTTTGCACTTGATTTGCAATAATACTACGTATTTCTTTTTGAAAGTCTCTAGAATTATACTTTGAATTACAGGGAGTGTTCCCTAATATAACCCTTGCAACCTCATCATTATAAGAAGCTAAAAGTTATAGTAATTTAAGAAAATTACCATGAGTCTTTCAAAAGAAGATTCATCATGCTCTCGTAAAGTACAAGCTTAGAATGTCAACCACTTCACTACATCAACTAAAGCTTTCAATCGTAAATGGTTCTTCAATATTTGATCTTCACTTTGTTTTGCAAAGACATTTCCAATGTATGTTGCTTAATTTAACAAATGTTCACTGCATGCCACAACATCTCTATGTTAAGAAGAACCAATATGTTTCAAGTACGCATAGTTTTCCACCATTAACTTTTTTCCAATTATCAAATCCTTTAAGTGTAAATACATCATAACCATTGCATACATTTGGTTTATCATTAAATAAATAATAAAGAAGGTAATATGAAGTATTTATTGCTGGAGAATACTCTAACCAACTAGTCAAAATTTTGAACCAAGAATATTGGAATCTATGATTCTTTTGAACTTTAGGGTACTGTTTAAGATGAATTTGAAAACGTCTCAAATTCAAATAAGCTCGTCTTACTTCTTCTGTAGAACTAACCGAATAATCCCACATTTGGCTTTGTTTAGCTGGATCTCTTTCTATATTATTAAGATCCACTTCATTAGCATTTGATAAAGGAACTTCGGAAGCATGATGCTCTTGTTGATTTTCATGTTTTTCCGACGCACTATTTGAGGTTTTTTGACGTTTCTTATGATTTACATTATTAATTTTTTTACCAACAACCTTTCTTTTAAAAAAGAAATCAACAGTTTTCCCCTATTCCATGATATATCAATCTAAATTAAATATAACATCAACAATTGCTCGTAAATTCAATTGTCCAACATCTCTAAAATCAAACTTTAATCATTCACAAATCATAAAAACTATAACAATAAAAAACCTTAGATCAAAATCCCAATTACATTCAATCAATTATAATTTCTAACCAAACTTGAACAGTTAAAACTTGAATAATAAATAAATCGACCTTAGGGCCGTAGGCGTCTGTGGGTCAGGGGTGAAGGATTGAAGGGCCGGGGGTACCACCCCCTCTTTTTTTTTCGTCAGTAGTGTTAATTATTCAACGCGTAATAGAATTTTTTTCGTCAATGGCCCGCCCGGACCCTTCAATCCTTCGCCCTAGTTGGCATCCTATGTTACCCCTATCAATGGGTAGCACAGTTAAATTTACATCTAAAAATTGATAAACTATAAATATATTATATTGATAAGGTAAATTTTACATTTATAGTTTAGGGAATAACAGTTATTATCTTATTCATAGGGTTGTAAAAGAGCCGTGCCATGATGGGCTCTAGCAAACCGAGTCGACTTGGGAGCCAACATTTTATTTTTAAAAAAAGTAATTTTATTGTTTTTTAGACATATTCATATATAAAAATAAAAAAATAATATATTTTGCATCTGATTATCTTAACTGAATAATAATATGAGTTTGTTGATTCATAAACTATGATCATCCTCTGATGTGATTTTTTTCATTAGCAAAAGTCAAAATAATCATATGCATATGGTCTTTTTAAATAACTAGACATATACCCCCACGTGCGTTACGCAAGGAAGAAAACTATATTTAACGCATCGCTATCTTTTTCCGGCTAACGTTTACATACAAAAGATGTTTCATAAAACAGCAAAGTTGTTGATGTGCATACAAATAGCAAAACTACTTATCCCTTGTGATGAGCAAAAAGAACTTGCTTGCATTGTTGTTCTACTTGGCGTTTAGTTTTTGGGCATGTTCACTCCTTAAAATCTCTTAGTTTTTGCCTATAAATAAACTTGAAGATAGCAAGTTTCAAATTAAAGCACCTAAATATAACACAAACAATTCAAGATGTATATGATTCAAACCAATTTAATAACAAAATACAGCGTGTAAGCTATAGATAAGAATTACAGGAAAACTATATTTCGATAAATCAAAACAAATGAAAATATAGATGTAAAGGTTAATGATCTTATCCAATTCATATTGTTTTTTATCTGGACAATCCTAAATTAGAAATGAAATTGGACATGAGAGAAACAATCTCTTAATTCATCGCAACGTGAAATATTAACTAAGATTTCATTGCAAGCCTAACACATATAACATATATAATGCACCAATATAGTTCACATAAGAAAAATTATTGTAAGAGGATTGACATATTTAACCAAAAAATAGTACAATGTAGCAAATGAACAATAGTACAATGTAGCAAATGTTGTCAAGGCTTAGAAAACCAACAACCTAGTAAAAGTTACAAACTAGCCAACTAACCAACTAAGCGAAGCAGTCAGGAGCGGAGCTTGAACATTCCTGTAGGGGGGGGCAAAATTTATTTTTTTAAGGGGGGGCGAACTCGTTATTTATATAAAAATTTACACTACCGGACCAAAAATTTATACTACCGGACTAAAATTTAATACTACCGATGAAAAAAAGAAGGGGGCGGGGGCCCCCCGTCTCCACTATCCTCCGCCACCGGAAGCAGCAAATCAGAATGAACATAGGGATCAAAACCAAAGCAGCAAACACGAAGCAAGATCTATACAGATGTTTCAAACGAGAAAAGCAAAAAGGCACCTTTATGCAAAACCAACGGAGCGATAGAAGTCACCATGTAAAAGCATTTCCGCTAAAAAGCTTGAAGTTGAGAATTTAAAACATAAGTTCTTCTCAGCAAACAATCAAACTTGAACTTAATATTGTTTAGAAACGATACACACTCTCACAAAAAAAAATCAACCAAATCAGAAAAAAATATATAATCAAAATGATGAAATATTGTTGATTCATGTCACATAAACTCAATATATAATATGATGGAACTTTCTTAATTCATTACCTAGAAAGATGGTTAGAGAGATTTCACCCTAAAGTTGGTTATCAAACTTTCTATACTCATCGGTAGCTTAAAAATATAAAAAGAATTTATCTATTACCTATAATAAAAGAAAGTTTTAGATGTCACATGTCAACATATTAAGCATTCTCATTTTCATTTTCCCGTTTCTTTCTTTTAATAAATAATAATATTATATATAGTAATTATATTATTTAAAACATTTTTAAATTAAAAAAAATAGATATCGTAAAAAATTTAAAACTTGATGTTATAATGAAAAACACACTTTAAAAATATATGACACAAATTTTTAATAAAATACGAAGTATTTAATACCATTTTTTTTCTAAGTTTCATAAGATAATTATTTTTTCAAAATAAATTTTAAAAAAAAGACCAGAATGTTTAAGAAAACAATTAAAAAATACAATATTATAAAATAAAATTTTAAAATGATATTATTGTTTGTTTTTACTTGAAATACTTATTTATTTCTAACTCAATCATACCCTATTTACAAATATCATTTATAATTTTTAAATTTTATTACAAATTATTTCATATATTATTTAATCAACTCTTGTATAGCGGGATGCTATACTTATAGCATTCAACCAGAGGTAAAATAAAAAAAATTGAATGGGTATATTTTTATAGTAGATACATCTAAAAGTGGAAAACATTCTTCTAGACAGCGGCCTTTAAACTCAACACGCATAGGAGTAAAAACAAATAAGTAACAACTAAAGTGACATTAGCAAAGTAATACATAAATGTGTACATAAGAAGAGTAGGTTGTACCTCATGGAAAGTATGCTTCCATAAATTGACGTTGAAGCTAATATTTGAACAAAAGTCAAAGCTCATTCTGCAAGTACCAAAACAAACCTAACAAATAAGACTGTAAATCAACAGCCTAATTTTTAAATCATTTTTCGCATATCAGTCTCTCGTTCCAATATTCCTAAATGATATGACTGAAATAGTTCTTTGTAATGAAGATTAATCAAGAAATCAGTTTGATAGAAAATTAGTAAACTCTAAACTTATTAAATCTAGAATAATCAAAAATTTGCAAAATGGTGGCTCGAACCGTACACAGAAGTCGCTGGCTCAGTGTAGCTTATACACTTGAGCCGTCCATCAGTGACATAACAACAGCAAGTCGCAAATGGTGTAGAGCCGCCACGATCGACCAAAGAACGGGGTCGTGTATATGCTTGCCTGAAACATTTCATCCAATCGAACCCTAGCTATCTCGTGTCCATTACCTGATTGCCTACCATTGTCATCAAGTCTTCACTAAATTTTCTTGTTTAAGGTGTGACTCGAAATGATAACGAAATATTTCGATGATGGGGGTGGAGAAGAGAATCACAAGAAAGAGACAATGACATTCTAATTGTTGTTACAAAGTTTGGTGTATTAGTGACCAATTTCAAACAAAGTTAACTTCAGTAAACTAAGAACATATTATTCATTAATCAAGGCCGTCAACATCTACAATTCAGGCAACAGAGAACATATTAAAATCTTGAAAAGTAATAAAGTGAAATATTTAATGATTACTTTCATATACACTCTTTGAAAATTTTCACCAAGCCACTGAGATTAGATTAGATTGTTATAAAAGAATGCAAAGAGCATTAGACTCGTGGATTGTAACAGTTTCAAACAGAAGGTTATAAGAATATATGAATATGAATAATCTAGTCTTGAATTTAAACGAGTTTGCTAATGAGGGAGACACAAGTCGAGCTGACATTGATTCGGGTTCAACTTGTATGCAAACGATCCATTAGTCATGACCTTTTTAGCCCTGTTTATTCGTGAGTAGTTAGCCCCTAATATATATTTTTTTATTGAAGTTAAGTGCTAATACTTTTTGTAACGAAATTAACAAGTTTGATGATTTGCTCACATATTAAATACTTGTAAAATACAACTTTTGGATTAGAACAATTATGTCGCTATTTCTCACTAAAAAATTATTTTTAAACAATTATGTTGTGATTTTTTGTTTTTATTAATTTGTTTTGTCTTTTTAAGCTTTTTATTCCGTATTAAATTAGTAACTATCTCATCCTTGTTATTCCTCTGGAATGGATTAATAAGTGTGTTATTAACATTTCAAATTAAAATATTGAATGCTTTTACAAGTACATCCAACGGTTCTAATCTTTACTATATTAGTAATCAAATTTTGGATCAACATCAAACCCAAAAGCGTGTACATCGTAAAGTTTAATTGAAAAAGTATAAGTGGGTGTGCGGCGGATGTTGTATAACTTAAAAAAACTTAATAGTGATCGAAAACTTATACGTTATTATTAACAAGCCGGAAATATTCACGCGTCAAACATCTACATAAAATTTAATAGGAAAAAATATTATAAAAATGACTCTTTAAAGTAAAAAAGAAAAATAACAAATGCGTAAATGATAACCTTTATTATTGCTAACGGGTTATTTTGTAAAGTGGTTAAAGGAGAAGAAAACATACTAAAGTTAAGAAGATTAAAAACAAATTTAACATAACTTAGAGGGATTAAATGAAAAAGAGAAGAAGCAAATAAGTAGATAGTCTATTTGAAAAAAAAATGTTAGTGTCAAATTATAAGGAAAAAAAGTAATTATCTTGAAAAAAAACTATTATAGTAATATTGTGAAACCTACAACTTCACTATTTATTATTTTCTCTGTTTGTTATATATGGTATGTTGGCCCACGGGATGCGTAGGATGTCATTGAAGCTCTTTTCCGCAATGTTTAAATATTGAGTATATTTGAGTATTATTATTGTTGTTCGATGTTATAACTATGAAAATATATACTAATTATACACTTAAGTATTTAATTAGATAATTCGTAATTTAAAAAGTATTAGTTATAAAAATATAAACGATGAAGTTAAATTTAATTTAAAGCATTATAAGTAAGACAGTATTTAATGTATTGAATTAAATAATCTAATAATAATCATAATCTATTAATACTATGCATAAAATAATATAATAATTATTAAAAATTTATTAAATATGACAAAATATAAACTATTACATGAAGTATTTGTACTCTATGCTTAATAAGCTATATTAGATATCTTAAAATTGGAGTAAAATGATAGTTGTGTGGTAAGAATTGTATTATATATTGTAAGATAAGATAAGATATAGATAAGGTCGAGTAGATTATCAAAAAACGTACTTAATATTTAGGGTATGATTATAGTTAAAAGAGTATTTAATCTAAAAAGACTAAAAAGGGTTATGGCCTTGACATATATATGTGATTTTATTGTTTTCAAATGGGAGAGAATGTTACTCATTATGCCAAACACGTTTGGTTATTGTGTATAATACGTCATGGCACTGTATAAAATATATCAGCTAATTACACCAAATATTTTTTTTCTTTATCATTTGTATTCATTATTATGTATTACCTTTTATTTTTTCATTGTTTTTCATATATTTTATAAATTTTTTGTTATTTTATCATCTTGTTTTACTATTAGAAGTATATAATGATGAATACATCATTATAATAATCCAAACCTAAAACATTAAAAGATATGTCACTGGGACTATTGTTGGTGACAAAAGAGAAAGTTAAGAGTGTTACTGGTCAAATTAATAATTTGGATTATTATCGGCTAATAGACAATAATATGGATTATTATCGGCTAATAGGCAATAATATGGATTATTAAAATCCAATATGCCTAATTTCAATTACCATTGTTACTACAATCAGTTTCTCATGGCCCCTTCCACTTGAAGTTCTCCTCATGCTCTTGATTTATAAACACTTAACCAATATAAAACATCTTGTAGGTTGATGTCACACCCACTCTCACATTGGAAAAGTGTAAGACCCCGTTCCCGGGACGCTTACAACTGGTCGATCATCGCACATAAAACATACATTTTCATTTATCTTAAGTAAACATTGCAGCAGAAACATTCAAAAATAACATTTCATTTCATTATAAGGGCTTTTGCAAACTAATACGTCGTTAATCAGTTACAAAATACATTATTGCATTAAATCATAAAAGCATTATATGAATGAATGCCATTCCAATAGAGCCGAGTAGCCGCCCCGTGCCATCCTCAGCAATCATTACCTGCCAACTGGAAACACATAAAAGTCAGCGTTGCTGAGTGAGTTCTAGTTTTATAATAAAACATACTTTTCTTTCGTTAAAACCGTT
>BJCO01425922.1:0-10562 GCA_018326465.1 Flaveria floridana | reverse complement strand
TGTGGCTACTTTCTTCTTTTCTATCCTATATATGGGATCAATCTGTATTTGTAAAACTTGTACTTGTACCTCAGAAGTACCAATGTAATAAATATTCTCCGGTTACCCAGTGGACGTAGGTTGCAGTGTAGCAACCGAACCACTTAAATCCTTGTGTTTATGTGATTGTGTGATGCTTCCGCGTGTGTATACCTAACAAAGGTGTCATAGGCAGACGCATCATAATCCTTGGCTTCAGGCAATGGATCATCAATTCTTTCCCGAACAGGAAACCAACTCATCTCAAAGGGGATTATCCTAGCGGAAATAAAGAAATAGTGGTCTTTCCAATGTTTCAAGCTAGTAAGTGATCGAGACACTAGAGAGGGACGAGGTGCTTTACGTTTCTCGAAGGTAACCCAATCACCAACATGAGCAAGCTTATAAAAAGCTCGAAAGAGACCAATCTCGGGCACTAACTGATGGGCCCGACACGATACCTCAAAGTGAAAGACCTTGGTTAAACCAAGCGGAACTACTTGCGAAAGATGTATACCATAATAACGCAAAAGAGTGCACAAGAATCGGCTCACGGGAATCCTAAAGTTTGCAAAGCTAAAAAACGAACAGTAAAGAGCAATCATACCGGGAGGTACATCCTTAACCGACGACTGAGGATGTGGAACTAAGGGATTCAAACTACGGTCTATGCCATATCGGGTCACAAAGTTATTTAAATAATCTTCACTAATAACCGACCTTTGAACGCACATATCATTCCTGCACTCCATAAGAAGAGAAAGAAACAAGACAAGGGACTAACCAATAATGAGGAAAGGTCTCAAGCCTCAAACCAGAAGGAAAATCGACGCAAGGAAAGTCACAGCTGCGGCCAACAGCTCCGAAACCGCAACTCACTACCGCGCCAGCTCCAATCCGCGACACACTACCGCGGTCACCAGCTCCAAGCCTCGACACACACACACTGCCGAGGACTCCCAAGCCGCGGCTGCTCAAGAATACAAGAGAGAAACTATGTGAATGGGAGATGCAAATAAGAGAGGGTAGCCTTTCATTTATATGAGAGGAGAAAGGAAAGGTAAGGGAGACAAAAAGGCACGGAACTCGAGCACTTGCAGCCAAAAGCCGCCGGATTAGGGGGCTCAAGAGGCAGCGGCTGTAGACCCTGTAGGGGCGGCCGCGGTAGGAACATCCACCTAGGAGAAGTAATAAAAAACTAAGTGTAGGACGGCTACGCAAGGCCCAACGTAAGCCGTCAAAGGACGCATTCGATAAGACATCCGAAAAGACAGGAGATGGCCAAGAAAACACATTAGAAAAGATTCTTGCAAAAAAAAAGAATAGTCCAACATGATGATTAACATCATAATCTTGGACTGGGGGGACTTGAAGGGGTACCAACATAAACCCGGGATTAGGATCAAAGAAAACATGCCAATAGAGCCAAGAAGCCGCGGCTAAGGGATGGTCTCACCCTGCTCGGTTACATGCCGCGGCTAGGAGTCCAATTCGCAAAAGAAGCCGCGGCCAGCCTTATAGCAACATCACCAACATAAAACATGTGTAGGAGCCGCGGCCAAAGATTGGCCTCACTTGAAAAGAAGCCGCGGCCCCCGCCTACCAAATATCATCATCATAAAACACAAGTGTATGAGCCTCATCTGATAGAAGAGAAGTCCGTGTGGATACAAAAAGCATAAACAGAACACAATAAACGACAGACATATAAGACAAGCAAGTTAGAGACCAGGACAGAGGCAGAAGTTGAGGTCAACTATAAAGACAATGAAGAGTAATTTTAAGTCAGAAACCCTTTGTACTAAGGAGGGGTGGATCTTCTGTCAAAGGAAGATTGAGGCCAGATTGATAAGTGCAGATTACCAAAAATAGAACATAAGGCAAGAGTATGGTTGGTATAAATACCCAAGTCACACCAGGAATGAAGACACAGCCAAAGTGATAATCAAACCAACATAATACATAGTCTCATCACCCAGACCTGAGCCAAAGCACAAAGCCTCATCTTGCACTGCTCTTGGTTCCGAATCTCTGTGTTAAGATCCATGTAGCAACAAACATGATACTACAAATATTAAATCAAATTAAAATAACTAAAAAAGGTACAAATTTTTGCTTAGTGGCACAAGCAAGTGCTAGTGCTGAAAAAGAACACTCCCATTTCATAAAACTCTTAATCACAAGCAAAAACCATGGCATCTCACAGTACGCTGAGGCTCCAATCAGATGCGTTCACGTGTGTTTAATTTCCCGCGTTTTCCATGTTGCACTGTTGCAGCCTGCAAATTCGACGACGACGCATGCACTCATTCTGTTATACAGTTATAGCCACATCACCATTACGAAATTCACTTTTCAAAACCATTTTTATACATTCTACTGAAGATCCACAGCCTGGAGTCTGGAGTATATATATAGAGTCTATCTTCAACATTTAGATTCACGCAAATGTTTGTTCTCGATCAATCTCATATTCGCATCATCATTTTTATGGTTTTGAATTCTTCTCACTTGTTTAGTTTCTCGAAGTTAGCATCATTTTATCTTAAACTCTTCGATCCATGCAACATCTCATCGTCTACAGGTCCATCTCTTGATCTCATTGTCGCATCATGTTATTTTAAGGTTTTGAGGTTGCGTAATTTAATTATGTAGTTTCTACAAGTTTTGAGTACAGATTTGAAATTGTTTCTTCCTCAATCACATCATCCTTTTCACGAATTTGAAATTTTAGTCAAATGCTTAGATCGGCATTTAGAATTTTCTTGAAACCTCTAGAGTACCATGTTTATTTCGATAACTGATAATCTGATCCAGCTGTGTGATCCGTTGGATTTTGGTTTACATGTTTGTTAGCCGATTGTTAAGATGTTAATGACTAATTAAGTTTTTCTTCTTTACGGTTCATGCACTATGCTTTTATTGCAACTAGTAGCAACTGCAGGCAAAGGCATTGGTATGGTTTAGGAGAAGGTAATTTCAGCGGCAATTTATAGGCGCTGCCATAGGGCAATGTGTGGTGCGAGACCATTTGGATCTATTTAAGTTAGCTAGTTTCATGCAAGTGATTCATTTTGATCCATATATATGATGTGAGTGACCAAAAAACCCATTTAGCTAAAAAAGTTCTCAAATCAATTCTTCAAAGATGATAATTAACAAATATATCATAAATTAATATGGTCAGTTATCTCTTGTCAACAATGTTATATGATTCAACCACCCCCAAATGGCAAAGAATGTTGGGGAACAAATAGCAATGTAAAATCCACTAACTCATTAACCAGTACTAAAATATCATACCTAAGTACCTAACTAAAATTCCTTATTACAAAATTTATGCATCATCAGTGCATGATGTCAGATAACCTTTATCCCCAAATCAAAGGTTAGAAATAAAACAGCAATGAAAATTCTAAGCTAACTAATTAGTTGAGATAGAAGATCTGTCTTCTTTTAATTGCTCCAAAATTATTTGTAAATAAGAGCATTACGTCCGGGTCCAACACCGATGTAATGAATTGGTACCCCAACAAGTTGTTCTATTCTTTCCACATACTCCCGTGCAGTCTTTGGGAGATCGAGGTAGTTTGTTACTGATAAAATATCAGCCTGCCACCCTGGCATTGTTTCATATTCCACCTAAAACATAATACATCAAAATCTCAGAATGAAATTCGTTTGAATGGACGAAAAGAGATGAATATTCCTCCTTCATATAAAGATTGCAAGAATCGACCGTACAGCATGCTAAAAGAAGTGGCTGATTACCAGTTAAACATCATTATATATTTTTTGGTAAGTTTCAAATTCATGTAAAACCTTGTGGACTGGCATAGTTGTCAATAGTGAATAGCGATAAATAAAAACAAGCCACCTATACGCTACGTAACGAATAAAGGTAAATAGCGCCCGTCCGCCCGCTATTTCATGTTTAGCGATAAGTTAGTAGAAAATTTTAAATGTTTTACATTCAATAAATACACATTCACATACCAAAATAGTTGAAATACTCTAGTACTAGTCAATTAATAAACTTTCACACCACCAAAATAGCTAAAATACTCTATTTACAAAAGTATAAATAAATAAAATCGCTATTTGGTTGCAAAGCATCTAATAGCGGTATGTGAGTTATAAGCTATAGCAACCATTATAGCTGCTATTGACAACAGGGTGGACCGGCATTCACCAACATGGAACATTGTAATAAAGTTTCCATTTTATTTTTCTTATTGTGGGAAATAAGGTGTCCATTTTCCTGATTTAAGAAGTTACATATGCTGTAAAGTGTAAACGGGAGGTGAAAATTCAATTGTTTACTTATAACAACTTAGCTAAAAGTGGAATGGGTCAAACATGCTGGGAGCAGCACAAAGTCTAACTTTTTTATAGAACCTGTTAAATCATTAGCATTTAGATATTATTTTAATAAAATTGCTTTCGTAATCATTAATAGGAAAACAATATGAAAAGCGCATGTGGGTCAACTTGACTGGTTCATTTCAAGTTTCAACCCAACCTATAAAGTGGTCCAGTTAGCTTAAAGCTGAACACGTTATGACCCGTTAGACAAGCATGCATTTAAGCATCTTTCATCTAATCACTAAACACAAACGAAAACTTCAATTATCCTTCCCTTAAACCCAACACATTAATTCTGAACAAAATTTAGAAGATAGAATACGAAAGAAAGTAGAACTTAGTCACTTACCAGTGACTGCTCAAGATCACATAAATCAGCAGGAAATGAATTCATGCGTGTGCCATCAGAATGTTTGTAAGAAACACCCAGCTTAATCTCAGCAAGATCCGACAGAACATCAAGTTTAGTCAGATTTAGACCAGAAAAACCATTAATCTGACAAACATATTTCAGAGCAACAATATCAAGCCAGCCACAACGACGTGGGCGACCTGTGGTTGTACCAAACTCCTGCCCAGCAACCCGGAGAAGATCCCCAGCGTCGCCCAATAATTCAGTAGGAAAAGGTCCAGATCCAACTCTAGTAGTGTAGGCCTTAACCTAAACAACAAAAGCCATTAAAGACTATAAAAACAGCATCAGGATCAATCAAGAACGAATGAAGAATAGATCATACTTACCACTCCAATCAAATCACCAAGAACTCGGGGAGCAATGCCAAGACCAGTGCAGATTCCACCAGCTGATGGGCTCGAAGACGTTACAAAAGGGTACGTCCCAAAATCAATATCCAGCATAGTCGCCTGACCACCTTCCACCAGAATCTTCTTTCTCTGTGATATAGATTCATTCACATAATGCACTGTATCGCAAATAAATGATTCTAATCTCTCTGCAAATCTTTTGTAAACCTCCACTTCTTTCTTGAGCATGCCACGGTTATAATTAAACCCCTCGAATCTTGAAGCTGCATCTGATAACAAAACATCAAGCTTATCCGCGAAGGTATCCATACGCCTCAAGTCACCCACTCTTATACCATTTCTAATGACTTTACTCGAGTAACACGGCCCAATCCCTTTCTTGGTAGTCCCAATGAACGACTTAGCCAGCTCAGCTTCTCTAAGCCCATCTATCTCTTGATGATAATCAAACAGTAAATGCGCGCGATCTGAAACTAAAATCCTCCCTTTACAAGAAACCCCATTTGATTCAAGCCCATCAATTTCTTCAAAAAGTCCAGGAAGATGCACCACAACTCCATTCCCAATAACACACATGGTCTCCTCATTAAGAATCCCTGAAGGAACAAGATGAAGAGCAAACTTCTTGCCTTCAGAATTATAAATAGTGTGTCCAGCATTAGCTCCACCCTATGAGTTTCCAACAATGTTACATTCATATTGATCTTAAAAAAGATCACAATTACATCAAATTAGCAAGCAATTTGTGAAGAACCAAAACCTAAGGAATTCAAACAATGTAAATTCAACTCGTTAAGTTTTACAAAGTCAGTTGATAGATCGTTGTTAAACCAATATTCATTTTCAATTACGTCCTCTGAATCGGAATATGAATTCATAATACCAAAACCATACTTAAAATTGTGAAGCATATAAAATGTGTATAATACTTTCCATGTCTAGGATTTTGTTTCACCAAGATCCGATGGTTAGGAGCATAGCTGAAAGCAGTTAAACTCGTCACGGACAATAGGATATAAAATTTGTTAGGTTATTTAAAGTGAGAAGTATATTTAAAATTGTGAAGCATATAAAATGTGTATAATACTTGATGTCTTAGAGTTTTAATAGAACATTTTGATGGTAACATACATCTTATTTAACTAAGAAGTCAAGATTTTAACGTTTATAAAGTGTAATATAGGCAATTGATAGTAATAGAAAGCGTGGATGTGGCACTCATAATAGTCCCACAAGTACCTTTAGAAATTAACCAGTGATATAGTGCCAACTTATTTGTACACATAATTATCCTAGAACACTAAATTAAATGGCATCACCATTCAAAGTACACTTAAACATTTTATATAAATTCAACTAAAATTCATTGAAATAAAAAAACAATACATATTACAAATAAAAAACAAAAATAGTAAAATTGATACCGCATAATTTGAATATAAAAAATTAGAATCATAGCGGGCTGCAAACATGTCAAAAATTTGTTGATCTTGTATAAGGTAGGTGTATTGTTTGGATGCAACTTAAGTCGGCATCACCAAATAACAGCCTTGTTGCAAAGGCATTGTTAGATTATATCCTTGAGTTTACATTGGTGGTAGTATCATTGAGGTTGTTGGCTCGAGCTAGACCCACCTCCTTCGCTTGAACTCGAACTGGTTCCTTGTGATTTAGAATTTTTTTTTTTGTTTCCAGCAACAATATATCTCTTAAGCTCAATAGATATAATTCTTTAAACTGTTTGAATAAAAAATCTTTGAATTTTGATGAAGAAAATATGTTTAACTGTCGAGGTACAAATAAAATATTAAATAATTATTGGAATAGAACCGTTAAACAACTATTTACACTAAACGTTCATTGGATATTATCACCATTTCAAAATACCCAATTTGCGTACCCTATTAGCCATGGTGGTGTAGACCTTCGGTAAGGTACCAGATGGGGGGGGGGGGGGGGTAGTCGTATTACACCATGTCAGGTAATGTTTAGGAAAAAGTTGTAATTTGTTAAAGCAACTCACTTTTAGAAAATGACATTAACTTGATTTGTTAATACAAATTATTGATAATGTAGCTTATTATGACGAATCCTTCATTGAAATTTGATGGTGAGTCTAGCTTAGTTGATACCGCAAATGGCAATGCACACGTTTTCCCCTAAATTCTATATGTTTACTACGAATTATGGGTCGACTTGATTTGTTATGGGTCTTGAATAATTATATTATACTTATACTCAGTGTTGTAAAAATCGGACTAGTCGGCCGATTAATCGGCGACTAGTCGGCAATCGGTGAGCCACCGATTGGATTTCCCCTAATCGGACTCAATAATCGCTAATCGGTAAAATTGGTCCAAATCAGGAAAAAATCGGCCCTAATCGGACCTAGTCGGCTGTTAATCGGCCTCTATTCTGCATTTTTGCAGAATCCGGCGAAATTCCGGCGAGATTCCGGCGGAATTCCGGCGAGATTCAGGCGAAGTTCGAAAATTCCGGCGAAAATTTTGAAATTCCGGCCAAGGTTGTTTTTATATACATAAAGCTAAACATATTTATAAAAATTACATATAAAAATGTGTATTTATATATATAAAAATAAAAATTATATATAAAAATTCCAAACCTATTAATCCCGATTAATCCCTGTTAATCCCTAGTCCCGACCTCGCCTCCCGACTAGCGCCTAACGATTTTTAAAACATTGCTTATACTTAACAAGAAAAGTAGTTTTCTTTGCCATTATTACTTTCCTTTTTTTTTCTTTTGTCTTGATTTGTCATTTTATACAAAGGTTTATAAAATTAATTTTAGAAGGTATTAACAGAAAATATAACGACTATTTGACCTAGCAACTGAATGTGTTTACATTTGTCCAAACAATTTGGTTAAACTTAGTAATCTTTTATTTCTAGAAACGAAAGATGAAAATTGAGTAAACCTCATGAACATTCGTGTAGTTTACTCTTAGTTTATTTTTAAAACTTAAGATAAAATTGTGTTATAACAAGCTAATTATTTGAACTTATTTAGATACTTATGTGGCATAAATTAAAACCAACTAGAAACCACAAGGTAGAAGCAGGCAAATCACTATATATGAAAACAAATAAAAAATTAATGCTCTAAGTTTAGAACATGAGAAGAAGCTTTGGGTTGTTTGAGCCCAACCATAGAGCCTAACCACCAACCTTATGTACTATTTGTTTAATAATTTATTTAACTACAAAAATAAAAAATAAAAGTTAAAAAAAACACCCACCTTCCTAATGATATAGCAAGTATAACTAACAAAATATTGGATCAAAGATAGAGTTACTATTTCCAAACAAATAGATAAAATAATTTTAACAACATCCTAGATTTTTGAGATTACATAATAACAAATTCAAAATATTATATTATCTTTAATTGCTTTTCCCCCAAGTAGTTATCTCGGAACATAAATCAAAATTGTTAAATTCCCATCACCTATCGTATTCTTAAGACGCCAAGTGAGTAACGACTAGCATATATAAAACCCTCTTACATCTTATACAAATCACATAGCACATCGATCACAAATATACGATGAAGGATACGATGAAGGACACGTTGAAGGAGGTTAAACGTCGTCGTGGGAGGCCGCGTAAAAGGCCTATCAATGAAGAAAATGTTGGAAACTTGATATCAATACTTGCTACAATAACTAGAAAGCCAAGGACCAAAAGAACTAGAAAGTTGGTTGCCAAAGAAGTTGGTTTTTGCAATCTTTTATCACCTAACGATTCGAGTCTTTGTTCATCGAGTACGAATGAAGGTTTCAAGATCGAAGAGGAACCCGTAGATGATCATATGGCGCCTTTCGATAATCGTTTAAGTGATTATAAAGTTGATTCTTTACTGCCATTGTCAATGATTGATATTCCGGGACCTATTCCGAATCTTGATGATTTATGTATGCATGGATATAGATTGGATGGATTCTTTGAAGATATACCCGATTTTTGAGTGTGTAATAATATATTTTGGCTAGACTATATATGTTTTAGATCTTGTTTAGATGTTCTTTTTAGAGTTTATTATGAAGTTTGAAAGCATTGAATTATTTATTGCGTTTGATTAATAGAATTTTCTTAGGGACAACAATTTTTTTTTAGGGAATTAAAACAAGGTAAATATGTAGGGCTTTTCTTCTTTCAACTAAGGAATCTAGTTAAATTTTATGTTTTTATTCACTTGATTTATTTTCGGTTTCGATTTAACATGAAATAAACTATTTAACTATGAGCTATTAAAATAATAACTAATAACTAGTATGTTGTAAACATAAATCAAGTCTCAATCTCAATTAACTACCAACTAAGGGTATCCGGAGTAGGGGACTAAGGGCATTGCCTAGCAGGGGCGGAGATAGCTTGTAAAGAATGGGGTCAAGTGACCCCACTCATATTTGTATTTCATATGTAGCATGTATTAAGAGATAATATTTTGACCCCAATCATTTTTTAAAGGTGACCCCAATAAAAAACCTGATGAAAATAAAAACAAGTTCAGTTGTTGCTATGTTTAAATTGTATAATTTAGCTTTTTTTCTAATTAAAGTATACACTCTCTCTGCTCTTTCATTGTCTATGTTGTGTGTATTTTAATTAGGGTGGACTTTGGAGCAACGAGTAAAGGTTATATTTTATGACCTTGAGATTATGACTTCTACCGGTGAAAACAACCTCTTATGCAAAAGTGCAAGGTAAAGTTGTATATACAGTGGCGGAGCTTGAGTCAAAGGTTAGGAGGGCGGGGACGAAAGTAAACTATTTTAGGGGGGGCAGACTCTATATTTATTAAAAAAAATTCACCACCGTACCGAAAATTTACACTATCGAGCCGAAAATTTACACTACTGACGAAAAAAGAGAGGGAGCGGGGGGCCCCCGGCCCCAATGAAGCTTCGCAAATGTGTATATATCAGATCGCTTCGCGATCCGGCCCCTCCCTGAACCTTACCCAAAGCGAGAACTAAGTCAAACACTAGATAAATCTTTTTTTAGATTTCCTGATTTAGACTTGGTGAAAGTGAAAAGAGTTTAGTTGTTGCTTTGTGTGTGTTTTGATAATAAGGTCTGATTTCATGTTTGTAGTTGTTTAATGATTTGTGTTTTTCAATTGTGCACGCATATAGTATAGTATTTGTTGAACATATGTATGAAGTCATCTATAATTTTAAATTATATGTAAAACTTGATTCTTGGTTGAAACATGAAGCTTTATTGAAATTAGTTTGCGGAACTTTAGTGTTTTTAGTTGTTCTTGATGACAAATTTAGTGATAAAAACCAGACCAAACCCGACCCAAAAACTATAATATCGATTTGAGAGAAAACCGAACACCGGAAAAAGTGACCCCACTGAATAAAATTCCTGGTTCCGCCACTG